>RJWT010029721.1:0-14834 GCA_004365215.1 Cuniculus paca | reverse complement strand
GTACAATAAGAAAAAGGTCCCCCTTCCTCAAAGAACTTGCCTCCCATCTGTCAGAAAGTTGTAATATACGAATATACAAAGTCTATGATGTGAATGCTGTCCCCTAGAATTGTGCAGTGTACAACCTATATGGCTGTTCACAGCAGCCCTGAATCCCTGGTGACCCGGAAGCAGAATAAACATGAGAGAAGTAGGAGACAGAACTGAGTAGTTAGGGTTAAAGAGCCTAGCATTCCAGGTTAAGACTATTCCAATGAGACAGGCAAGGTGAGAGTCAGGGAATCCCCTGACTACCCTGCCTTTTCTCCCTGTCAATTACAGGCACACCTGCGTCCCGCCGTCTGGGCCCCTTGGTCTCTCTTGACCGCCGGAGCAGCAGCTCAAGCAGCATCAGCTCTGCCTATACTGTCAGCCGCCGTTCCTCACTCGCCTCTCCTTTCCCCCCTGGGTCTCCACCTGAGAACGGGGCATCCTCCCTGCCTGGCCTCACGCCTGCCCAGCACTACCTGCTCCGGGCAAGATATGCTTCAGCCAGAGCAGGTGGTACCCCACCCACCACAGCACCCAGCCTGGATCGGATGGGGAGTCTTCCTGCACCTCCTTGGAGAAGCCGAGCTGAGTATCCAGGATACAACCCCAATGCAGGGGTCACCCGGAGGGCCAGTGACCCCGCCCGGGCTGCTGACCGCCCTGCTCCTGCCAGAGTCCAGAGGTTCAAGAGCCTGGGCTGTGTCCACACATCCCCTTCTGTAGCAGGAAGAGGACGGAATTTTGACCCCCATGTCCCAACCTCTGTCTATTCACCACAGCCCCCCAGCATCACTGAGAATGTCACCATGGATACCAGAGGGCTACAGGAGGAATCAGAGGTTGGGACTTCTATTATGGGCAGTGGCCTGAACCCTTATATGGGCTTCTCATCTGCTGATACTCCAGGATATGGGGGAACTGAAGGATCAGCAACGGAGCCATATGGAGCAAGGGGTCCAAGTTCTCTGCCTCTTGGGCCTGGTCCACCCACCAACTACCCCTGTCCCCCACAGGTCTCCTATCCTGGCCCTACGCCAGAAACATGGGGTGAGTACCCTTCTCACTCTGGGCTGTACCCAGGCCCCAAGGTCACAGGTGGAGCCTACAGCCAGTGTCCTCGACTTGAACATTATGGACAAGTGCAGGTCAAGCCTGAACAAGGGTGCCCATTGGGGTCTGATGCCACAGGACTGGCACCTTGCCTCAATGCACACCCTAGTGAGGAGCACACATGCCCACAGCCGCCATTCTCCCACTACCCCCAGCCTCCTCCCCCTCAATATCCCCAGACAGGCTCCTACCCTCAGCCACCTCCTGATTATCTCCCTTCAGAACCCAGGACTGGCCTGGATTTTGATTCCCCTGCTCATTCTACGGGACAGTTCAAGGCCCAACTAGTGTGTAATTATGTTCAGTCTCAGCAGGAGCTGCTCTGGGAGGGTGCAGGCAGGGGAGAGGTCCCAGCCCAGGAACTTCCCTACCAGAATCCCAAGTTTCTGGGGAGCTCCCAGGTTAGCCCAAGCCCTACCAAAGCCTCAGTGCCCACATATGGACCTGGATTTACACCCAACTTGCCCAATAACAAGTCAGGGTCCTACCCTACCCCTTTACCATGCCATGAAAATTTTGCAGTGGGGGCAAATAGGGCTTCCCATAGGGCAGTGGCACCACCCCGGCTTCTGCCTCCATTGCCTACTTGCTACGGGCCCCTCAAGGCAGGAGGTGCCAACCCCAGCTGTGGCCATCCTGAGGTGGGCCGGCTGGGTGGGGGTCCTGCCTTGTACCCTCCTCCAGAAGGGCAGGTGTATAACCCCCTGGACTCTCTTGATCTTGACAACACTCAGCTGGACTTTGTGGCAATTCTGGATGAGGCCCAGGGGTTGAGTCCTCACCCTTCCCACGATCAGGGCGGTACCTCTGAACACACCCCACCTCCCTCTGGGCCTCCCAACATGGCTGTGGGCAACATGAGTGTTTTACTGGGATCCCTACCTGGGGAGACACAATTCCTCAATTCTAGTGCCTGAAGGGTGAGGAATCTAGTTCATCAGCTCTGCATTTCCTAAAGGGTTTCCATCCACAGGAGTCAGGGAAAGGAGCTGTAGCCCTCTGCACAAGATGCTCCAGGGATGGGACATAAGGGATTGGCCAATATTTAGTCTGTATATGTTTTGAGGAGGAATTTGATAATGACACTGTTTCCTGATAATAAAGGAAGTGCATCAGAAAGAACTGCTTTATGTGTTACCTCAGCAGAGGAACAAGAAGTAGAGGTTCATTCTCTCACTTTTCAGAGTTTCCTTACCAGATCCAAACCTGTCACATCCGACCCAGGAAGATGGAGAATATAATTTGGGAGACAGGGTTTATAGGAATGTTCTTAAAACATCCTGCTCCCCACCCCAAAGTCATGCAGCAGACCCTTAGAAAACATTTCCTCTTCTTTTCCTGAGTCAGAGGAAGAGGCTGGTGAAGTCAGTGAGCATCAGCTGGACCAGCTGCCCAGGGTAGAACACATGAGCTGCCGGGTCAGATGTCTCCTGCTCTGGCCGAAACAGGGTCGGTCCAAACACAATCCCCAGGTTGTGGGGGGTCATGCGATTCTTATCTGAGTGTGCTATCACCCTGGAGGCAAAGGCCAAGGGAAGAGGAAATAAGGCAGCAGCTTGCCACTTTAACTCTGAAAAAAATTCTAACTGCTCCCTCTGGGCTCCCTCTGTGGCTGAAAGCACCAAGGACAAAGCCTCAAGGAGAACAGAGATGGACCAGTGGAGACACCTGCAGGACACAACCTGGGAAATAACTGCAGAAATCCCTACTTTAGGGATGGCTCTTGGAGTCCTTGCTGCTCATAATTTGGGAGACTTTAATTCAAATGGACATCTCCTTTCAGAAGGGGATGAGCCCAGGTCTAGCTCAGTCTAACTTGGTATCACCACTGTGCCAGTAGGAAGCAAAAGCAGAGGGAAGAAAAAGGTAAGATTTTTCCATATTTTTCTCACAGCATTCCTGGGCTTGTCTTGATTCCATCTCCCATTTGATAATGAGCTATGCAGAAGCTTTGACCAAAGTCTCCTGTCCACTAAACTTAGGTGTTTATCTCTGCCCTCCTGAAGAGTCCCTGCCGCATGCTCCACACACCCTCCCCAGCATGGAAAAAGAGATACAGTCTTCTTTACCTGCATAAATGCTCCAGGAGATGCCGCAGAGTGTCATGATTGGGCTTCGGCATTGACTCAATTAATTTTTGTATTTGAGAGAGGCGCTCCTCTGATGTGGAGAGTGCTAGAGAGAAAATAATGGGTAGGGCATGAGTTAGGGATAATGCTAGAATAGGATGAGTAAATTCATTACACTTTTCTCTTTTCCCATGTCCATGGAAGACGTCATTAATTTATTATTATTTTTTGCATCATTAATTTAGCACAGCCTTTTACTTTTTGTACCAGGTACTGAAGTCAGGACCTTGTGCATACTAAGCATGCAGTTTAAACTGAGCTACACTCCCAACCCCCAACTTTGTCTGTCATGTAGCTCACTGGGAAATACAGCATCAGAATCTCTTCACCTCAGCCCTCTAAATATTCACCAAAACAGCACAGCATGGTGGCACACGCCCATAACCCATCACTCTGGAAAGCTGAGGGCAGGAGGATTGAAAGTTTCAGGTCAGCCTGAGTTACATAGTAGGACCCTATCTAAAAAAAAATTAATTAAAAATTTTCAAAAATCATACAACAAAACAAAACAAAATACAACTCCCCCAAAAAGGTTGAAGTCAGAATGAATTTTTTTCCAGTTCTGTGATCAGGATGACAGGGAATCTCTACTAGTCACTAGTCATGTCCCCCATATCAAAGGTGTTGTCCAACCCTTACCAAGGGCAGCACGAAAATGAGGCAGCAGCTGTGGAGGCACCAGAGGCTGGGGCAGCTCCCGGAGAAAAAGCTTCAGGGCTCCAGTGACCACGTGAATGTCATCCCATTCAGCACTGTCCAAATCTAACTGACCTTCTAGAGGGAAAAAGAGGTTCAATAGGTTCAGGACTCATGAAGAGCCAGATAAGCCCAGGAGGGGTCAGGAGCTCTGGAGAAATCCAGTCAAAGCAGACCACAGGCAGGCCGTGAGAGTCCGTAGGAGGAGAAGATAGCAAAGATGGGGATGGGGACAGCTCCCCCAGGGGTAAGACATGGGGGAACCCATAAGACCAAGCAGGGTACAGCAAAGTTTTAGGGCTATTTTCATGTACGTACCTTGTCCTGGCTGTTCTGGGAACATATACCTCCCGTCAGAGGTGACCGCCCGCTCTGCAACATGTAGAAGAGATCAGGAGCTAAGGCGTGGCATTCCAGGCAGAAACATGTTCCAGCCCCTCACCCGGAACCATTCCTAGTTCAGAGGCACGGAATTGCTAGTGATACCACTCACCCACAATCTTTCTCACCTCTGTCCACCAGAAACCGAAGTTTTTGGACCACTGCCAAGTTTCCGCTCACCCGGTAAATGCCATCAACATCTAAACCTAGGAGACCAGGCAGGCAGCAGATAAGGACCCCATTCTAAAGTGTGCGTGGTGAGGGACACTAAGGGAGCAGGAGAAAAAAATGGTGGCAAAAAGATAGAGCTGGGAAGGTAGCCTTTTGAAAGACAGAGATTCTGGAGTCTCTGAGAAAATTACCTCTTTTATCGATAGCAGCAACACAGAGTCGCACAAAGCTGGGCACCGTGTCCCCTTCCCGCTGGCACAGTGATTCCAACTGGCAGCCAAACACCTGATCTGGAGAGGAAGGGTGAGGTGGGAGGCCAGTGTCAGCTCACGGAGAGAAGCTCTTCCAGCACAGGTCTTTACTTCCAAGTGCCATGCCTTCCTGCTGCCCCTGGTCCCATCTGGGAGAGAAGGCACCTCCCTGCCCCTCGATAATCAATGGGAATGGAAAAAGCAAAGATCTGAGAAGACTGGTATATCTGCGGGAAGCTCTACTCTGACCCTCTCTAGTTTTCTCATCTGTGAAATGGACGGATGCCCAGATCAAGAACATGAAAGTGGTTGTAAAACACTAAAACAGAGCTTGTAAAAACACTTGGGAGGCTGAGGCAATATTGCAGCGAGCTACATAGTGAGTTTCAGGCCAGCCTGAACTACATGTGAGACCCTGTCTCAAAGAATATAACCAAAACAGGCACAGGCACAAAGGCAGTAAGACCAGAGCTGTCTCAGCCCACCCACCTCGCAGCAGGCCCCGCTCCTGAAGGCTTTGCAAAGGAGGTCTCTTGGCAATAAATCGCTTTAGCTTGTTCCGCACTCGATTCTGCTCAGTGCCTTCGGGACACCGACCTGTCGTAGGCGGGTAGAGCAATTCCAAGCCCAAGAGGACCTCCCCCCGAGTCCCAGGCCAAGTTGTCCCGGAGCCCGCCCCGTACTGTACTGGAGCTCCGGCGGCTGCTGAACCGCAGCAGCGGCTTGGACACCGGCTCGGATTCCTCTTCCTCCTCCTCCCCGGCGCTCAGTTCCGCCAGTTCTGCGGGTCCCGACCCGGACAGACGCAGCTCCAGGGGGTTCTCCCGCTCCTGCACCCAGGCAGGCAGGACGGGCCATGCAGGAAGTTAGAAGAGAACAAAAATCAGTTTGTACCCTCAGTTGGACGAAGCTGTTGGGGTTCAACGTTCCAGCTCTCGCACAGGCCAGGGCTCTAAATCGAGACAGCCCTACTCTAGAGACCCCAGGCTCCTACTGTCCCTACACCACTGCTGCGGCCCAGCCCTAGCTTCTCCCGCGCCTCCCACTCCTCTCACCCACCAGCCGCTCGATGACCGCCTGCAGCGCGCGGCGCCAGGCTCGAAGCTCGCTCTCCTGGTCAGACTGCAGCAGGAACTCGTGGCCAGGGACTGTGCGGATCTGCAGGGGTACAGAGAAAGGATTGGGTCAGCGAGGAGGTGCCCCAAAAGCTGGGAGCCCGAGCGGTAGACGGAGGCGCGCCCTCGGGGCGGGCAGGACTTGGGGGCGCGCGGAAGGGCACTCACGTGCAGGACGTTGCGGCGACTGGACAGGTGGCGGCCGTGCGACAGGGCCGCCCCGCGCAGGTCCACGCTACTTTCCGGCCGGCTACCCGCTGGCCCCTGGCCATTAGAGGAGAAACTGAGATCGCGGAGTTGCTTCCCCACGGCTTCCCTCTCACCGGTGGGTTTCGAGGAAGTAGGGGGCTTGGTCATTCCTTTACCTTCCTTAGCGTGGCTCTCCCCACCGCCCCAGTCAGCCGGCCGGAAGCAGCGCCCCCTTGCACCCCTCGCTCACACTCACCCAGCCGGAGGAGGGCGCCGTCGGCGGCGGCGGCTCCCGGTAGAACACCAGGCTGTTACCCGCCAACACCACCCAAGCCGGGGCCCAGTTCTTCCTAGCGGGCGGGGCAGGGCGGTCACGGGTGTGGAAAACCGTTATAGAATTACCCGTGGGGTGCACTCCTGCAACCCCCAGCTCTGTCCCCGGAATCCAGTGGCCCCGGCCCCCGGTGGGCGCGGCTCTCCTCACCTGAGCTTGCGCCCCCCTTGGGCAATTTTGGTCATGTTGAGCAGGCCCGACTTTTCCACTTCCTGGGAAGGGGAGGGAGTCGGATCTATCTCTAAACCACCCTGTGCTGCCCACCGCCACCGCCAAGGCTTGCCCTAAGGCGCCTCCCAGAAGCGAGGTCCCTTAAAGTGGGGGTGGGGTAGCTGGATAAAAGAGGATGCCCAGAAAGAGGAAGATGTTTCTGAGGAGCAGGAATGGGGGGTGGGGCAGGGAGGCTTTTGGCATTCGAAAGACTGGGAGACTCACATGGGGGTCTTCCAGGAGCTGCGGCAGATCTCGGGGGCGCTGAAAGGCTGGCGGCTGGTCTGCGGGGACAAGCTGGGAGGTGCGTTGGCCTAGGCAGGGTGAACCCTGGAGCAAGGATTGGAGAAACAAGTAGAGAAACTTTCAATTTGAGGGTTCCTGGCTCCAGGAGAAAGAGGGGTACAAATATGACGGAGAGGCAGAGTGTGCTGTGGGTACTGCAGATTTTTTCATAAAAGAGAAAGTAGCAAAAAGCTAGCTTTTGTGCGTTTGGGGTGGTCTCACCTGTGGGTCAAGCAGTTCCAGGCTCTCTGTGCCACATCCCAAGCCTCTTGCCTGAGGTTGCAGGACACCGTTGCCCCTGTTCAAGGTCTGCATCCCTTCCATGGAACCAGGGTTCTGGGTCTGGGGGTGGGGAGGGGAAATAAAGTTACTTTCAGACACCGCTTCAATGGCTGTCAACACCCTTCTCACAAGTGGTTGTTTCTTTTGTTTTGAGAACCTCATAAAGAAAACACTCTACCTTGAGGTTCAGTGGAGAAAGGAGATTGAGGGGACCATGAGACAGGCAGAAGGGAAGGAGGGGCTCACCGTGTCTTGGATGCGACTGCGGCGTGGAGGCTTCCAGGATTTGCAGCCAGTCAGTGAGTTTACGTAGAAGCAGCGTCCAGAATTGGGATCCAAATGCTGTTCCCAGGCATCCAGCCTCTGCAATAGGGGGCATGCAGGGTCTGAGGGTGGGGACCGGGGACAGCTGCGAAGGTCCACCAAGTTACTGTACACAGGGAGCTCTGACATGAGGGGCTGGGGTCTTGCCTGTCAGAAAGGGGGAAGAAGGAGGTGGTTATTCTGTCCATACCCATCTCCAATCTTCTCTCCCCTATACCACCTCCTCCTCCCTCCCCAACCATTTTCTCACCACCAGCTCCTAGACAGAGTGACTCAGGTACAGGGGGCCGAACCCCAGTTCCTGGGCTGCTTTTTTAAAATAAATTCTCTTCTTTGCTTTTCTCTTCACTTCCTGTTGCCAACTTCCCTCCTCCCCCACCCCCTCACCACCGCCCCAGCCACAGGAAAGGGGAACAGGCTTTTTGTGTAGGGGGGGGAGGTAAGGGGAGTGTCCCACCCTCACATCCTGCAGGGAAAAAGAAGACCGCTGAGAGACCCCACTAGGGGAGTACAAGGGAGGAGGGGCCACTTTCCATCCACCAGCAAGAAAGAGGGCAAGGACTGAGCAAGGGCCTTGAGTTAAATCTCCAGAGGGGACTTGGTTTAAAAAAAAAAAGGGCTGGGGATTTAGCTCAGTGGCTTAAGTGCCTGCCTGGCAAGCTTGAGGTCATGAGTTCAATCCCTGGTACCAAAAAAAAAAAAAAAAAAAAAAAAAAAAACAACCGAGGGGACTTGGTGTCCAAGCTAGCTAGACAGTGCAAAGCAGACACCCTGCCCTGAGCTAAGAGTCAGGGAGGAGGGAGAAAAAAACAAGTCCATTGGCCTTCTTTCAGTCCTTCTATAGAAGCACATTCCTTTTCTAGCTGTCCCTTCTCATCTGGTTTGCCTATGTCCCTGTCTTCCTCCTGTGTGTTCAGTGCCTTCAAAAACCACTTTAACCACCTCCACCAAATGTATTATCCTTTGTAGCACTTATCAGCACCAGGTCAGGAAGGGTTATTCCACTTAGGTTTCTTGCCCCCAAAGGCAGGAATGTGGTCCTGTTTGCCACTGTGCCAGAATAGGAGCCAGCTATAGTGTTTTTTTTTGGACTGACTATGTGCAGAAGAAACCCTGTGGCTTACCATGTTGGTGTTGGCTTCTGTCAATGCATCTTCCTCGGAGAGGGATCTTCGACTTGGCCCGTCCTTGAGGGGCTTCACGGGGCTGGGCCTCAAACTGGCAACACTGATACTTCTACACATTTTGAGGGGAAGGGGAGGAGGCTGCTCAGATGTAGCGTGTGCCTGAGACAGGTGCAGTGCCTCCAGTGAACTATCAAACAGCTTTGGCTCTAGAAACAGAGAAATGGGAGGTTGACAAGCTGATCAGAGGCATGATCTTGGCTAGGTCTTCAAGGAGGTCGGAGGAAGGCTGTGGAAAATGACCCAAGACCTGGAAAGCTTAGAACTAGGAGGTGGAGGCAATGGAATGGGGATACCACCACTATGGGGATGGGGGATAAAGGTAGGTTGATCCAAGGGAGATAAGAGAAGGGGGGTCAGCAGATATTAAGGGAAAAGGGATCCTCTCAATAATTTCCCGAAGCCAAGGAGACAGAAGGGTGATGGGGGAGGGCTTAAGGCTTACCAGGAGTCCAGAGCGATTGGCTGGGAGTAATAACAGTTGGGCTCTTAGAAGGGATAGATTCCTCTGTCATGTAGGCAGCTGGGACAAAGATGGGTCGAGAGGTAGAGGGTGCTCCCAGGCGCCTTGCCAACCACCAGTCCGAATTGGTTTTTCGAAGCAGTATGAACCTGTCACCTTCAGCCAGAGACACTTGCCGGCCATCTGCTGCAGTATAAGAAAAGGCATAGAGGGCACAGAGCTGGGATCCCCGAGAAGGGCTTCGGGGCCCTAGCCCTGGACTTCCCCAGGTACTAGGCCACCAGCGACTGGATAGCATTGTGGTCAACACTGTCACCTCTGGGCAAAAGAGGAGTTGGAGAGCCAGAAGGAAATAAGACTACTGGCTTCAGGCAGAGGGACATGTTCTAAGAGCAGTGTGTATGGGGGAGGGGAGAACAGGAGCCCCAGGGTAGGAAGAGGAGGTAAAGCAGAGGGCCAGAATGGGAGTCCATGCAGGTTGTGGGGTCTGAGAACTCCTGGGTGATGTATCTGGTGAGGAAGTGTATAAATAAGGTGAGAGAGGATGTGGTCAGCTAGGCTGTGTGGCCAGCGAAGCAGGAAATAAGAAGAGGTAGCCTAGCTTGGTAATTCTCCTCCAAGTACCTTGTAGGGGCTGTCTGAAGATCCGGGGGCATGAGGAGTTGGTCCTGGGTGCTGACAGGAATCTGAGGCTGGACACAAGAAAGAGATGAGGAGGAAAAATCAGGTCCAAGACAGAAACTCAGGGAAGAACACAAGAGATAATGACAAATAAAGTCCGTGACCCTTTATTAAATTTGCACAGGCATCAATGTTTCCGTTACTGATCACCTCTGACCTAAGCCTGCGTGCTTCCTGTGTAGGCAGACACAGACCAGAGAAACACTAATAACAAATGAAAGAGAAAGAGAATAGTGGATGGGAAAATTGCAGAGAGGTTCAGAATTGAAATATCACCTGCATCCCAATCTAGAACACTGTTTTGGGAACTGAGATACTTAATAGGATCTTCTATGCATCAGCCTCTTTGACAAAGGACCCAATTTTACTGTATGGGTTCATTCATACATGCACTCAAGGACTCCTTGGGCACCTGGAGCAAGGGAGAATTGAGCACTAGAGATGAGAGAGGGGAGAGTGAGCCCTTTCATTCTTTTAGGAGAGGCTGACCTTAACAGAGGACACAATGAACTATTAATTAGTTATAGTGGAGCATGGATTATGGAAAAGAGGTAAAAGGCCATGAGAGACTTCTGGGAAGAAGGCAGAATGGCAAACACAAGAGAAAGACACTCTCTGAGATTTGGTGTTCAGATGCTGGAATATAGCAACATAAGGAAGAGAAGGAGGAAAGTGGGTCCCCAGGACCCAGCAGGGTTCTGAAGCAAAAATTGAAGCCCACAGGGACAGCAAAGAGAGAGACCTCAACAGAAGAAGGAGATGGCAAGCAGCACTTTCTTCTTGAGTCCTGACTCACTGCATGGGAGGGTGGCTAGATCCTGCAGATGCATGGTGACCACTGGCCATGCAGAGGCCTCCATAGAGAAGTGTACCAGTAAAACAGAGCAATGGATGCAGCCAACTGGAGTGGCTAGTAAGTTATTTGGGTTCAGACATCCCCAGGAGAAGGTGATTGGAACTCAGAGCAGCGGGGGGCCGGCTCCAATTAGCAGCTTCTAGTGTCAGGGCGAAACCAAGTTCAAGCTGGCAGGAGGCACATAGAGTATTGCAGGCTAAACAAATTGGGTTCCTGCCTTATAGCCAGAAACAAACCTGAACTTCAAGGAAATAAAAGGTGCAGGCTTGCTGGGGTTATCCACTACCTCTCCATAAATGTATGGCTGGCTTGCTGGAATTAATCTACACAGATCTGGACTCTGACCACTCTGTCTACCAGTGAGAGCAGAGACACACCCTAACATGGACATCTTTTTTCTTCTTTTCTTTTTTCTTTCTTTTCTTGTTTTTTGTTTTGTTTTGCAACATTTTTTCTTGATTATTTGTTCTTGTCTTTATTTGAGTGTGAATGGTGTTTCTAGTAATTTTATTTTATTTTATTTTGGTCTTTTTGAGACAGGGTCTCACTTTGCAGTTCAGGCTGGCCTTGAGCTCACTTTGTAGTCCAGACTGGTCTTGAATTTACAGCAATCCTCCTGCCTCAGCCTCCCTCACAATGGGATTAGAGGCATGTATCACCACGTCTGACTCCACTTTTTTTGTTGTTGATGTTCTGTTCTTGTGTTTATTTCTTCCTTCTCTTTCCTTCCAGTCTTCACCAGTTTCCCAAAGTTTGTGTAATCGTTTGTTCACCAGCCTCACTTATAATCATTTCCTCTTTATTTCTGTTTTTCCCCCCTGTTTCCTTTAAAATTTTCACCCCTGAGGATAAAATCACTATATTGAGAGCATATTTACTATATAAAATTTTCTGGTTGGTTTTAGATTTTGTTGTTTAACCATAAATATGATTAAAGTTGCCAAATTAATAGCTACCACAATTTGTCATTTTCTAGGCTGTATTTGATGCTATTGTCATGGTTGAGTGTACCATTTTAGCCAAGGTGACATAATTGTGCTAGGCAGTTGCTCTTCCTGGTGTGCCAAGACTGAGATTGCCTAAGGATCATAAAAAATACTATAGGCCATTGCCAAAGAAGCAAGGTCTTATGGTTAATACATTGTGTCAACTTGAGAAATTTAGAAGTTTAACTGAGAGACTCAACAGGGATCCAGGGTTCTTACTTTGTAAATATCCTCATCCTGTGCAAAGGAAGGCAAGGACATTTTATGAGTATTACACCCACTCTGAAGGTGGTGGTGGGGTGATGGCCTGTGTAAAATATAAGGGAGGAAAAGAGGCTTGCTTGCTCTCTTTTGCTCTGGCTGCTGCCTTGAAGTGTTGCCCCAGTGCCAGCCACCCTGCTTTGGAGCCAGCTGATTATGGACTAAAACCACCAAGAACTGTAAGCTAAATAAACCTTTTCTTCCCTAATTTTGGATGTCAGGTGTTTGTCTCAGCAACAAGAGAAAAGTAACCAAGACACAAGGGTTAGGCTAAATAAGCAGCAACTTTTCATCCCCAATAAATTGAAGAAATAGACTATTGTGACAGACTCAAAACCCAAACACAGCTACACCTGGAAAACATCTCTGAGAAGTAGTCATTTGCTAAGGTTTCTAAACACTAGCAATGAACTGGGTGTGGTTGTGCACACCTACAGTCCCAACACTCAGGAGGCTGAGGCAGGAGGATGGTCATGAGTTTGAGATCAGCCTGGACTACATAGTGAGACCTTGTCTCAAAAAACAAAAAACAGAAAGAAAGAAACAAAGCTCCCTGTCATCAGCAATTTACAAGCATCAACCAAGGAAATAAATATATATGTATATTATACATATATATAAAACAAGAAGACACTTAAACAAGATGCAATCCCAGACTTCTAGATGAACAAAGGCAAACCCAGGGAGCAATGAGGGGAACAGGCTGAAAGCTACTCACCTGGACTCTCTGAAGTGATGACAGCAGAAATAAGAAAGCAGATGAATCAAGGCTCTAGAAAATACCAAAACGGAAATAATCTCTTGGATATCTACAGAGATGGTGACCGTAATGAAAGACATGGTGGGCTGAGGATTTAGCTCAGCAGCTCAAGCACTTGCTCAGTAAGCACAACGTTGGGAGTTTGATCCCTGGTACCAAAAAAAAAAAAAAAAAAAAAAAAAAAAAGACATGGCTAGCGACCCTAGAACAGATAGAGATAAAAAATATTTGTGAGCTTAGGAAAGTGATTGAAACCATGAGAGCCCAATTTAGGAAAGAAATAGAATCCATAAAACAGATACAAATACATATTCAGGAGATTAAAAATTCCACTGAAACTGTACAAAGCCAGATGAGTCAACATGAAGGCAAAATACCAGGTGTAGAAGACAGGATTGTGGTTAGCAATCACAAAAGGAAAGATTTCTTAAAAACAGCAAGAGACAGCTAGATGTGGTGGGGCATGCCTGTGATTTCAGCACTCAGAAGGCCAAGGAAGGAGGATTGCCATGAGTTCAAGGCCAGCCTGAACTTCATAGTGAGACCCTGTCTCAAAAGGACAAAAAACAACAAAGCAAAACAAAACAAAACAAAACCTAAGGAACCACGAAAAATCAATCTAATACCTGATAGATGATGCAAAGGAGAATAACATAAGATTGATCTGAGTCAATGAAAATGCAAGAGACAGCACAAGCACCATAAAAAAAACCTTTTCACAGAAGTAATGTCAGAGCTGGGCGTGGTGGCTCACACCTGTAATCCCAGCACTCGGGAGGCTGAGACAGGCGGATTGTTGTGAGTTCGAGACCAGCCTGGGCTACAAAGTGAGCTCAAGGCCAGCCTGAATGGCATAGTGAGACCCTGTCTCAAAAACAGAGCTGGGGATCTAGCTCAGCGGTCTAAGCGCCTGCCCGGCAAATGCAAGGTCATGAGTTCAATCCCCGGTGCCGCAAACAAAACAAAACAAAACAAAAAAAAAGAAGTAATGTCAGAAAACTTCCCAAGAAGGAAAAAATAATTTCACATACAGATAAGTGAAGCATATAAAACTCCAATTAGCCATGATCAAAAACAATCTACACCAAGGCATAGTCAAAATTCCATGAATTCAACACAAAAATAGAATATTCGAAGCTGTTAGAGAAAAGAAACAAATCACCTACAAAGGAAATCCATCAGAATCACAGTAGACTTTTCAATACAAACCCTCAAGTCAAGGAGAGGTTGAAGAGAAGTACTTCAAGCCCTAAAAGAAAACAATCTCTGACCCACGTTGATGTACCCTGCAAAACTATCTTGCAAAATTGATGGAGAAATAAGATTCTTCATAACAAAGGACACCTGGAGAAATTCATGACCACCAAACCAGCACTCCAAAATGTTCTGAAGCACATTCTAGAAAGAGATAATGAGGACTACATCTCTGAACTACCACAGTATAAATCCACCAGGCAAGGTGTCTTAGTTACTTTGCTCTCATTGCTGAGACAAAATACCTGATGCCCAAAATTAAGGAGGGAAGGGTTTATTTAGTTCATAGTTTGTGGAAGTTTTAATCCATACTCAGCTGGCTCCAAGGCAGGGTGGCATGGTTGAGGGGCAACCATTCATGGCAGCAATAGACAGCAAAATCAGCAAGAGCAAAAAGGGAGGAGAGACAGAGCAAGCCTCTTTTGCTCCCTTATATTTTATGCAGGATACCTGCCCTAGGGAGGGTGTAGTGCTCACACTCATAATCCCAGCATTGAACCATGAATCAATTACAAACTCTGGAAGCCCACCTCTATGACTCTGTGAGGCTTTGGGGGTGAACATCTAGACATAAACCATAACACAAGGCAAGCAATTAAAAAGAAGAGGGGTGGGGGAAGGAACCAATGACAGGAAAATAATATGACAAGGATAAGTCAATACATGTCAGTTATAACCATTCATGTAAATGGTCTCAGTTCATCAATCAAAGAGACAGCCTGGCAGAATGGATCAAGAAGCAAGATCCAACAATATGCTGCATACAAGAAATGCATTTAATTCAGAAAGACATTCACAGACTAGCCAGGGATATAGCTCAGCAGCATAAGCACCTGCCTGGCAAGTGCAAGGTCCTAGTTTGATTCCTGGTACAAAAAAAAA
>RJWT010029720.1:0-14846 GCA_004365215.1 Cuniculus paca | reverse complement strand
TGGGATTCTCCAGGATCTATTGTCTTTTGCTGCAACTTTATTTTCCAACATGGGTAAGGGACATTGCAAGGCAGTACTAAAATTGGCAGAAATCTATTTCACTGATCAGGAAACTTGAATCATGAAAACAAGGTCTTATGCTTAACGCCTCTGCTCACGTAATCTAATGATATGACATTAAGTGACTGTTCTTAATTGTGTTTATCCAATGTGCATCATTTATTTCATTGAGGCTTATATAGCATCTGGCAAAATGCTCAGATCTAAATTGTTCATTTTGATGAATTTTTGCATATATATATATTTACCCTTGTCATGCTTGTGCAACTTTGGATATCAAACTAGTTTTGCTTGACTTTTCAGTTTTATACAAGCATATTTTGTTCCTTCCAATTGCAACATACTATTACATTACACGAATACCATATGCCCCTATTTATCCATTCTGTTAGTCGTCATTTAGCTTGCTTCCAGTTATTGACTATTATGAACGTTTTTGCACCTGTCTTTTGGGGGAATAAATGCTTGTATTTCTTAGGTGGATTGACAGGAGGGGAATCCTTGTGTTTGGGAGATTGCATATTTCCTTCTTGGTAGACACTGCCAAATAGTTTTTCAAAGTGGTGGTTTTTCTTAGATTTTTAAGGTGAAAGAACGGGCTAGTCAAGTCAAAGTTGGGATGAGTGGAACCAGTGGGACTTGGCAATATTTTTAAGATGGAAAGAGGAGAGAGGCGCTTGTTTGAAAGAGCAGTCAATGCAGGAGACAGAAAAGGTTTCAGGTGGGGGTAAAAGGAGTTCAGTTTTGATTCTTTCATTTCCGAATAGGGCTGAGACACTCCCCAGGAGGAGAGGAGCTCACGCTTGGCCCTAGGAGAGAGGTTGGTAGGGGTGAGAGGGGCTCAGAGGCCTCACCACTTAGAGGTGGGTCCGGCCTGGGCCCGGCCTGCAAGGTGCACGGGACCAGGGCACTTCCTTCATGGGTCACTTGGAACCAGCAGTCGAAACTGCTGCCTCAGTTTGCTCTCACGGTCTGCTGGGGCAGCACTGACCTCTTTCAGATGAGCACCTCTTTCAAACCTGAACCACAAGAGATGTTGGGAAAACCCTGGGAAGGATGTGAAGGTCGGAGTTCTGTTAATATCTACACTGTGAACCCAGAGAAGCCAGAGGCCTGGCCAGGCCAGGAGCGCTTACCCGGGTGATGGGGCATATCGAGGTGGGCAGCAAAATATGGTCTCTGAGCTCGCCACCATCACACAATGTCGACAATTCACATTTGCGGTGAAACTGGAGGAGAAAACAGAGGTAAGAATGAGCAGAAGCGATCCAGGAATCATCAAGTGTTAGGGTCCAGAGGTTTGCTGGGGAGGCAAGGTGTCTAGTACGCCCCAATCCTGACGCGCTGCTGGTTCCAGCAGGATTGCCGAGTGTGCAAGTGTGTGAGTGTGCGTGTGTGTGTGTGCGCGCATGTGGGCCAAGGGTGCTGCATCTGCCTCAGGCAGAGAAAGGAGGCCAAGAGCTACCCATGGTTACCGGAGCAGAATGGTCCTCAGCAGGTTGGTAGCCCTTCGGTGTGGCAGCCCATGTCAATTTCAGAGCCCCCCTTGGGTATCTGCTGCCCGGGAGGGAACAGGCTTGTGGCAGCCACACGTAAACTCCGTGACTCAGCTTCTGCATTTGGAGAGCTCTGCAGCCTTGTTTGCTCTGGGGACCTCCCAGTCTTGTTCTCCTGGCTCTGCCCTCGCTCCCTGGGAGGATCTTCACTGTTCCCGCGCTGCAGCTTGCGCAAAAACCCACACTGGATGGAAAGAAGCAGGGCCACCCTGGGCACCAACCCACCGTCATCCGGCACCACACGCAGTGCCGCGCGGTGACACTCTGGTAGCACTTGATACTTTTGTGGCACCGGTCACACTTGACGGAGGAGTTCCCTTCCACCCACGCGTGCTGCATCACCTGCGGGAGGCAAGCGGAGGATACCAGGGAAGGCAGCAGAACCAAGGCCGCGGGCCCAGGGCTGCAGAGAGGCCTGGCAGGGGCCCAGCAGCGGGAGGGCCAGAGTGGGTGGCATCCTCTTAGTGACTGCTGGGCGGATGCTGGGTCCTTCTCTGCCTAACTGCCTGAAGTTTGAACTGTTCGTTCGCCCTGGCAGGCAAGCCTCTGTGTGGCCCCTCATCTGGCAGTCAGTCCGGCTGTCTGTCCTTGCAGAACTCCCTGCAAAGTGATGGACTTATCCAGGAGTCAGCACAGTGAGGAGCAGGGCACGGCAGGGCCCGGGCGGCAGGCAAATTTAGTTGGAGTCACTGATCTCGCACTTCACAGGTGGGTGACCTCTGCCCAGTTCCTGGACTTCTCTGGGGCTCGGGTCCCGCGCCTGTAGAAACTGGCATGCTAAGTCCCCCGTCTGGGCCTGCTGGGAGGACGCAGTGAGACAGCACACTGGGAATCGGGTCTCCCTGGGGCAGTCGCCACCCTTCAGGGCACTGTTGGGGAACGCCTGTCCCCTTTCTCAGCCTTCGCTCTCCATAAAACCACCAACGGATTTTCTAGACGTTCTAGAGCCCACCCCACACCCCGAACAAATTAGTCTCTGCAGGTGGCATCAGCGGTAACTGGAGGTGGGCACTGATATGTTTTAATGCTCCCCAGAGGGTCACAATCTCTTTTGAAGGAGGTCAGACAGAAAGTCTGAAGGACTCAGTGAGGGCCCTTGGGGTGCCTCTCACTTGCTTCCTGGAGAGCTGGTTTTATCGACTCCCTGGCCAGGAAATGCCACCAATTCAGGCTGGAAGCAGACTGTGTACATGTGTCTGAGTGTGGCTCAAGTGACACAAACTGATCCGTGACCCCACTGTCTGGGAGCCAGGGCTCTCAGCTCTCTCCCCCTGGACTCAGCGCAACTTTTTGAAAATTTCACTGGGGTTCCTGAATGGCAGCAGGAAGTAGATGAGGACCCTGGAGGAAAGGTGGGGGCACAGCCTGAAGTGTCCAGCTTCAAGCACAATTTTAAAAACGCGAACTAATTGGCATGATCCTATCCTTGTTTGCAGTAAATAGAAGGAAATGTTTTAAATTACGTAGCAATGAAGTTGTGGGACACCTCCCACAACTTAAAGTTTTTGCTAACAAAGTTTTTGGTAAGAATTATTGCTCCAAAAGATGGGTCCCACTTGGTTTGTCACTTTTCATCTTCTGCCACACACTACTGAGGGTACAGAGACTTCACTATGCTAATCCATTTGACAACTACACGATCACGGTGGGTTTGGCCTGAGATAATCATTATCCCTTTTGGTGGAGGGAAAAACCTGAGTCTGTAGAGAGGATAAGGACCAGGCCTAGGCTGCAGACCGTAAGTGGCCAAGCATGGACCCACGGCCAGGTCTTCTGACTCCAACCCAGGACAGTGTTCCCAGCACCACGCTCCCCTCTCCAGTCTCTCTGGGATCTGAAGAGATAGTGAGGGACCCGGGTTGCCCCTCATGCTCAGAAGGTTGAGGGGGCTTTTCCTCCGTCCCATGTGCCAGGTCACCAGAGTGCAGCTACAGAACCTGAAGCCAGGTGGCATACCGCATGTGCTGGCGGAAGGCACGGTTATGGTAGGGTGTGGATGGGGCAGTGTAGGTGACGCCAGAGACAGGCCATGTGGTATCCATGGGACATGCATGCGAGCCCTGGGAGGTCCCTCTTTCTTGGGGGGCTTCTGCAGGGTGGTAGGCATGGCACCACTCTCACCTGCTAAACATCTCCTGACTCGGATTCCTTGGAGGAATCTTCCCTGTGCTGCAATGCAGAGCGCTTGTCCCTTAATTTTAAGGCCAGCTATTCCTAGACTATGTGAATGGCACCATGCAATGGCCAAGACAGAAGCTGGGAGCCATTCTCTACCTCTCCCCCTTTCCTCCTCAGCATCTCTATCACCAGCGCTGCTCCCATCTCCAAATTACCTGTCAAGCTCTCCCTTCGCCTTCTCTGCATTAGCCTGGGGGACAGTCACAATATTCCACAGCTGGCTCAGGAGATGCTCAGCACAAACCCAGCTACAACTCTGCTGCAGAGGATGTGCACAGACCGGCTCCAGCTGGGCCCTCAGCATGGTGCCACCCTCGGCTTTAAATATTGGTAGACTTTCTCTCCGTCTATTTCTCTCCTACTCCATGCTCAGCTCCATCCACCTAATTTGCAAATGGGGTCATCTCCATGTTCAGAAGCTCTTCAGTGATTCCTGTGTCTGCAGGAGAAACTCCTTGCTAGTTTCTCCACTTGGCTCATGAGATGTCTCCAGGCCAGATCTCACTGCCTTCCGAGCACATCTCCTGCCACTTTCCTTTAAGCACCTTCTGTACCAGTCATACCCAAGTAAGTATGGACCCCAGAATAAGCCATGTCTCCGTGCCTTTATGCACACAGGAGGGGACACCTTCTGCCTGGAGTGCCACATGGAAGCCTTCTGACGCCAGCTCAAGGTGCAACTCAAATGCCACCTTCTTTGTGAAACTTGCCCTGCTTTCTCCTGCATTCCTCAACTCTCAGTCCTGCGTGGCCCTATCATGACAGCATGCATCTCATTACTTTGTATTCTGCTTATACACGTGTGTCTCTCTGAAGACTGCACAGTGCCTGAGAACCTGTGTACCCCTGGTGCAGTGCCTGGCACACAATGGGTGCCGGGATGCTGAATGGATGGATGGATGCACAGGATGGTTTAAGGGTGGTCCTCGAGGCGGAAAAGGGACTGGAGAAAGCTCCCACAGCCCCTTCCTGCCTTGGAGCTCATGATGATGGACATGTTGTCTGGGATGCAGCATGCAGTAGAACAAGGCGATAGGTGCCACCAACCTCGCCACTCCTTTTGGCTTTTGAGCACGTTTTGACACACGCAGGGATGTTTTTGGACACACAGCGTTCGTGGACTGTGTATTTACAGTCTGAAAAGAAAAATATAAGGAATGTGCTTGTGAGTGACATGGGTCATGCTCCTACCCTAGCCAAGGCCTATACTTCCTGCTGGATGGCTGGGGAGGGGCAGGGGACATAGGGAGTTGGCTTTACCTGCAGGAAATTCAATTGCTTCCCATTTTTCCCTGAGCAGAGTCCCCGGTTAACCCCCATTCTGCTCTACACCTCCACCTTGTCACAGTGGTTCCTCTATGGAGTGGAAATTGTCCCCAGATAGGGGAGTATGAGGTGTCCTCAGGTTGGCTAGGCCAGTGTCACAGCATTGCATGTTGGGGATGGTGGTGAGGGGGGAAGAAAGGCCAGAGGTCTCGAACTAGGCACAGCCTGATCTCTGGCGCTGCCATATGTAACAATCCACTTGGCCTTGGATAAATTGCCGGACCTTGCTGAAATTCAGGGTATACTGTAAAATGTGAATGATTGGGCCTCTCTTTTTCTTTTCAAGAATTTTGCAGCATTACACGGGATAATTCGTGTGAAGCCGCGCGTGCCTGGGTCAGCACAGATGTTCTGTGAATTATCACTGTGGTCGTTACCACTGTTAGGCGAATGGCAGAGGCCCACTGGCCTCAAACTTATAGACATGAGAATGGGGGGATGAAAAAGTGGGCGAGAGCAGCATTTGCCAGGAGCTGGAAGGATTGGTGGAACCTCTTTTCTTTTTAGCCTGCTGGTGTTTGCTCTCGGTGGACAGAGGGCCCAGCTCCACACAGGAGACCTCTGTGGCTCAGGTCACAGGCACATGTTAGAAGAAGGACTGCGGGGACCTGAGTGCACAGTACTCTCCAGTCTCTGGGGGTTCCCGTACCATCACGTGGTTGCGACGCTCCTGTGCACCCCCACACTCCTGTGCACCCCCACACTCCGGGCCCGAGGAGCCTTCTCACTGCAGCTGCCTTCCCGTCTTCCTTTTCCGCGCTTCCCCTTCTTTCCTGTATCACACTTTCTCAGTCCCTCTATCTCCTCCTGTTTACCTTTTCACTCTCCCTTTCTCCTTTCTTTCCTTCTCTCACTCGTGATTTTTTTTTTAACCTCCTTTTCCTCCGCCTTGACTTTACCAAGTAAGATTAGGAAATGAAACAAATGTTTGATTTTAATTCCCATCACATTTACAGAATACAGAACAGAGTACGCTGCTTAACTCATTAAAAAGAAGGGGCCTCTGGATACACCTGAAATAAACAGCGACTAGCAAACCCAGCTAAAATGAGTATGAGGTGATTTTTAATTGTGCATACGTACACTTTAATCATTTTTTCCTGGAGATCATTTGGCCCTGACTCCAACAAAAGTGCATGTCTCGTCCATTGGACTTAGTAGAGTCTAAATGGGATAGAGAGGCCTTGTTTCATTCCCTGCTGCTGGAACACTAAGGGTGCCCCCCACCCCAGTTGAGGTGTGGAATCCTTGGGTTTTTCAGGAATGGCTCCACCAGTCAAAGGAAAGATAACGAAGCATCTGGGCCAAAGGTTGCAGGGAGGTCTACTCACAAATGCAGCACAGGCCTTGCTTCCGGACCCCCATCAGCATGAGATGGCAGAAGTTGCAGTAGGTTGGCTTCTTAAAATGCTTCAGGGTCCAGGCGTGCCTCCCGTCCCCCTTGGAGCCCTGCAGGGATGACAGGAAGTGAGATGTGAAGAAGAAGCCAGGGTCACCTTGTGCTCTTTCTTCTTTCTTTCTCAATAGCACTCTTATCTCATATTTGGAAAGCAAATTACTTTTTTTTTTTTGGTACTGGAAATCAAACTCATGACCTCACACTTGCCAGGCAGGCACTGTGCTGCTGAGCTGTATCCCTGCCCTCAAAGTGCTTTAAAAAAAAAATACAAGTGAAAACAAAGTTGTCCGTATTTTCTAAAATTTATAAATCCTACAAGCAAGGAATATCTGCATGGAGTGTGGGAGGGATGAAAAAAAACCTTCTTTCACATGGCCAGCAGAAGAGTATATTGGAACAACAATTTATCATCCATCTGTCTGTCCGTATCTACCTATATCCATCATTTGTTTATTTAAAGATTCTTTAAATGCTTACAAATTTCGACTTTCAAGTTTACTTTCTTGGTCTCTATCTGTTATGGTTTGTATCTAGGTGGGCTCCCCAAGACTTATGCAGTCATGGAGGTGGCTGATCCTAGCATTTATGATTGGTTTGTTGTCTAGCTCTGGGATTAGTGGTGTGAGTGCTGCACCTGCCCGGGATACAATATAAGGGAAGGCAACATAAGTGGAGCTGGCATACAATATAAGGGAAGGAAGAAGGCATGCTTTTTCCTTCTTTCTGCCCTTTCTCTTTTTTGCCATTTGCTCTTGCCGCTTGCAGCTGCCACGAATGGCTGCCCCTCAGCCATGCCACCCTGCCTCAGAGCCAGCTGAGTATGGACTGAAACCTCCAAAACCTGTAAGAAATAGACCTTTCCTTCCTTCATGTTGGGCATCAGGTATTTTGTCTCAACAATGAGAGAAGAGTAACCAAGACAGAATTTGGTACCAGAGGAGTGGGGTCCTTGCTGTGACTGTACCTGACCATGTGGCTCAAGAGCCTTTTGGAATAGTTTGTGGGAAGAGTTTGGAAAGGTTCAGAGATGTCACCTGAATGCACAGAGCTGGAACAGTTTAGGTTGTTCTGTAGGGGAGATTCTGGTCAGAGCTCAGGAGACTAGAAGGCTGACAGAAAGTCTGCTGGTAAAGACCAGGCTCAGGAGGTTTATGCTGGGAAGAAGGACTACAGTGGTTGTTGGACTCCAACAGATGTGTGTTACAGCTTGGCAGAAAGTTTGTCTGCATTTTGCTCATGTCCAGAGACTTTGCCTGAGACTGAGATTAAGGGCAGTGGATTGATTAATCTGGCAAAGAAATTTCTTTCTTTCTTTCTTTTTTTTTTGCGGCACCAGGGATTGAACTCATGACCTTGCGCTTGCCAGGCAGGCGCTTAGACCACTGAGCTAGATCCCCAGCCCTGGTGTTTTTGAGACAGGGTCTCACTATGCCGTTCAGGCTAGCCTTGAGCTCACTTTGTAGCCCAGGCTGGTCTTGAACTCACAACGATCCGCCTGTCTCAGCCTCTCGAGTGCTGGGATTACAGGTGTGAGCCACCATGCCCGGCTATGGCAAAGAAATTTCAAGGCAGTTGAATGTTGAGGCCATGGCATGACTATTGTTGGGGCTTTTAGTCAGATTTGTGTTGCCAACCAAGAGCAAAGAGCCCAGCGTGGTGATTTAAAATGTGAGTTTGGTTGGAAATCTGTAAACTTTGGTTAGTAGACTATAAAGATAGAGCTGAGACCTAGATTGCTGAGAAGCGTCAAAGAAATAAAAAAGATGTCCTGGGGGCATCCTGGGAAGTAGCAGGTCTCCACCCTTTGCAGTCTCAAAGCTAAAAAAGTGGAAGATTTTGCTTGGAGGAGAAAGCTGCAGAGCATCATGCTCCAGAATGGTGGTGGAGGCCACACGAGGTTCCAAAATGGTGGCAGCCACATCAGGTTCCAGAATGGCAGTGACATATACAATCTGTTCCTCACAATCAGGTTCAGAGTGCCCAGCGATCCAGGCACTCAACCCCTACAGCCAAGGAGAGGAAGGCCTGGCTACTGCTCCAGTTGGCAGCAGACCTTGGTAGCATCCACGTGGCACTGGTTTTAGGCATGGAGAATGCAAAAGTTCTGAGGTTAAAAAGGTTTCCATCCTGACTTCAGAGGACCTGGGAGGCAGTGTACCCCTGAGAGGGCAGAGTGTGAAGCTATGAGTGTGAAGCCAAAGGTGCAGTGGAGAACCCAGAAGTTTGAAAAAGCCAGGAGTGTGGATCATCTAAGGAAAGCTGCAAGGATTGAGCAGAGTGGGCCCAAGAGAGAAGCTGTGGGAGCTAAAACCCCTGGAAGTGTCATGGGGAAGAAGTCACTCAAGCCTTTTGGAGCTTGCAACCAGATTGCTTTAGATGCTGAGTGTGGAACTCAGGACTTAATGTTTGCCCTGCTGGCTTTTGGACTTCCTTGGGTCCCCTTCCTTTGCATCCTCCTGTTTGTACCCTTTGGAATGGTAATGTTTATCTTGTGCCATTGTTTAGTGTTTAGCTTTGTTTTTATTTGTACAGGGGCTTGCAGCTAAGAGTTTGTTCTAGATCTTGGAAGAGAATTGGGACTTGGACTTTTCAGCAATGCGGAAACTGTTAGGACTTTGGCAACTCATGGAGATGGACTAAATGTCTTTTATATAAGGGATGTACATGAGTCTTTGGGGGGCCAGGGGTGGAATGTTATGGTTTATGTCTAGGTGGCCCCCCAAGCCTCATGGAGGCAGCTGAGTCTAGCATTTGTGATTGGTTTGTTGTCTAGTGCTGGGATTAGTGGTGTGAGTGCTGCACCTGCCCAGGAGTGGAGCTGGCATACAATATAAGGGAGAGAAGAAGGCATGCTTTTTCCTTCTTTCTGCTCTTTCTCTTTTTTGCCCTGTTTACTCTTGGTGCTTGCAGCTTCCATGAACAGCTGCTCCTCAGCCATGCCACCCTACCTCGGAGCCAGCTGAGTATGGACTGAAACCTCCAAAACTTGTAAGAAATAAACCTTTCCTTGCTTCATGTTGGGGGTCAGGTATTTTGTCTCAATAACAAGAGAAAAATAACCAAGACACTATCCTAAAGAAATAAGTTTCAAAAGACATGAACATTTTTTTTTTTGCTATCAGATATTTAACCCAGAATTATTTAAAATAATGAACAATGGCTTAAAGGTCTGCAAATGACTAAAAGGTTAGTTGTGACATGTATATGATTTAATGTTTGGTGGCAATAAAAAAGATACTTCTAAAATTATCTAATGGTATAGCAATATACTCAAGATATAATGCTAAGTGGAAAAAATCAGAATGCAAATGTGTGCTATATTATGAACTCAGTTTTAAACAATACCTTTGAAAGGAAGCAATTTCACTGTTTGTTAATAGAGATTAGCTGTAGCTGGTGACACTAGGCATTCTTTTTTTCAGATTGAACACAGGGCCTCAAGCATGCTAGGCAGACACTCTCCACTGAGCTACATGCCCAGGTCTATGCATTCATTTCATTCTCTAATTTCTATTTTCTTCTGTAGTTGCTGAATTTTCTACAGCCAGCATGTAATAGTGCTATAATCAGGAAAAACAACGTACTCCTTGTACCAGCCCTCTGCACACAGGCAAAATAGTGAACAGCAGTAGAGACAGAATGAAATCATTTCTTCCTGACAGGCTCAGAAGCAAAATCATCCTCACCCACCAGCTAAAATACACTTTACACAACAACACACTTTCCTTGGAATACAAAGTCTCTCACCTTCCAGACCCTGGAAGCACAGCCTGGCTTGAAGCTGTGGCTTTGGGACATCTCTCTTGGCAAATGCCTGCTCTACACTTTTCTCAAAGGCTCCAGCACAAGAATAATGCTCAGGCTGGTTTGAAGGGCAGTGAAAACTGTGGTAGAAAGGTGATGAGGACCCATGGTCTGCAATGAGTCCAGTGTACTTGACCCAAGCCCAGTCCTTAATTCGGGGCACCTTTGCCTTGGCTCTGCTGACCACAGCCAGTCTGCTCCTGGACTCAGACGTCTGCTGTGCTCCCTGGAGGAGCCCATGTTCTTTTCCAAGCACTGGTCTCCTCTTTGAGGGCCAGTGAAACTGCTTCACTTCACGTCCAAGCCCTATTTTTGCTAAGACCAGAACTTTATAGAATTAAAGACCCTTTTACCAATGGATTCACAAATGGATAATGAGTCACCAAGAGATTGATTGATTCATTCATTTGGCAAACATCTACCTCCAGGGATTTTTTTGGGGGGAGGTGGCAAGAATTAAATGAAATAGTGCAAGTACATCTCCTTATTCATTTCCAGACACATGGTAAATGAAAACTTTTATTAAATTCTTATTTTGTACCAGATGCTGGGGAACTCAAAAATAACTACAGTGTATACTTGCAAGTAAGGTGGTAGACTTATTCCTAGTCCACAGGTGAGACTCAGAGAAGTTACATAACTAGACCAAACCCACATGGGGTGCAAGTGACAGACCGGTGGTCACACTGGGGAGTTGGAGGGCTAAAGCCCCTCTTTCTCCTTAGTGCAGGGATTTCTTTTATGAACAGAATGGCTTCTTCATGCAGCTCAAAGGACTATCATTTTAATGGAAGATGCATCTATTAACCAAGTCGTTTAGCCGACTCTCTGTTTTCTTACTGTTTTTACAGCTACAAGAAGCAAATGGACCAGGAAGGAATAAAGAAACATTTCTGCTTGGGTTACAGCACCATCATGTGGCTCATTTACTTCTACACAGTGTAGACTGCAACGTGGGAGGGACTTCCCTTATGAACAGCAAGTGTTATGCCACTGCCACAATTTCCTCAGAAAGACTGTTTTGCATTGAATCCATTTAGAGATTCCCAGATTCCTCAGTGGTCACCCATAGGTTTTGAGAAAGCCAAACAAGCACTAGGACATGGATGGAAACTTCTTCTAAAACCCCAAATATTATACGCTAAACACTTATTCATACCTATTTAAAAACAGATGCATAACATGTTGGAGTAATAAAAGCTAAATTCACCTTTATTTTTGTTTTCCACTTTTCTGATGTAAATGATAGCTTTCTACCACAGTTTTCACTGCCCTTCAAACCAGCCTGAGCAAATTTGGCATTTGGGAGAGACACTGCCATTCTGATCTGAGTGCAGTCCTGAGAAAGCGGTGGTTACAGAAGTCTATCTTGTCTGCGTGAGCACCTAGCACATACGGGTTCTTGTACTGAACAAGGGGAATGATGCTATCAAATGTGGGGAATGGTCTCCAGTACTGATATGGTGTGTGCAAGTCCTTGACCTCTCTGGGCCTGTTTGTAGGATACAGGGGACAGATCCAGGGTTCACAAAGGACATTTCCAGCTAAAATTTTTCCAGGAAAGTTCTAAGGAACAAGAAGGCAGTTGTGCTGGTCTTTGATTTCCACTTAGTACTTGGGAAGAGCTGGACATGCTGTGAGATGATTGTAGGATTCTTAGATCTTGAGCTTTGGCAATGAGGGCTCAGCTTTAGTCCTGAATTGCAGAACTGTTGGATGGAAATATAGACCATAAGAGTCAGTGAGAAGCTAACCCAACTCTTACTTCCTGTTTTGCTTCTCACTCAAAGAGGTGTTGTTACATAACACTGTGACTCTTATGGTCTGGTAAATGCTTAATATCACCATTTGTGCTTCTACCAGTGACAATCTTCCTATCTTATGCACAGAAATTAGTTCACTTGGGAAGTAAGCAGGAAATCCAGCAACTGGCTGATCAGAGGCAGGCATAATATAACCACTGATTTCACCTTAAGCCTTTACACATTCCCCCCTATTCTCCTCTAACTTGGAGATTTCCCCGAACTTGCCTTTATTGGAGTTTTGACCAAGTTGTTCTCCCTGCTATAAATTCTGTCTTCTGCCATTTTCACCAGTCATGTCACACTCAACCCTGAGAGGCAGATAGAACATCCGCCTAAGTCTTTCCACCTGACCTTTACTCTTGAGAGTGGGATATCCTAATCTTATGTGTTCCTTAGAAACAGGCTAAATGGCCTCAAAGGCTTTTTCCTGCTGGTTTGACTGTCATGTAGGGGATGTTGGAAAGTGCAGAGCTCTACAGTCAGGTAAAATCCTGGCTCCTCCTTTGCTTTTTAGGCTCAGAATCTCAGTTTTTCATCTGTATAAATTAGGATAGAAACACCTATCTCATCTGTTTGTTTTGATTGTTAAATAAGAGACCATTCACGAAATCCCCTCCCAACAGATCAGTATTTCATCCTCTTTCCTCTTCTTCTTCCTCACTTCTGTTCCTCCTTCCCCAATTCTCTTAACATTTTAAAACCTAATTTTTTGAAAAGATAGAAATTTTCCTTGATTTTTTGTTTTACACTTTGCCTGGTTGAGTATATGCTTCTTGCAGGCAAATACTGGGTCTATGGTCTCTCATGATGGGCAGAACAATATTTCCATTCAGTAACAGTTTGGTAAATGTATGTTTTTGTACAGGAGCAGGTCAGAGGGATGAAACTAGGGAGGACTTTGTACCAGCCTGGGCACAAGGCATGCCCACTGAGAAGTCCAGGGCAGAGTCATAGCTGTGGACATGGATTCTGACATTCCTGAATGACAAGGGTACTTTGAGCGCCAGCTTGACTTACGGTCTCATCCATCCCCAGGAGGACCAGCAGTGGGATGGTGGTCATCCCTCCGTGGACCCATTCCTGTAAAGACACGAAGCCGTCCTGGTTGTAGTCCATCTCTTGTAACATCTCCTTTAATATCTGTGGATCAGAAGAGCAATTGTCTGATTTCATCCTTGACTTTTCTACCCACCCTTCCTACTGGCCTCTGTTTGATCTTTGGTTCTACATTATCCACTTTGGCTTTTGCCCTTTGCCCTCCTATTTAGAACATGAGGGATCTGACTAGAAGTGAGGACCCCAGGGCCCTCCATCCAACTCAGCTCTGGCCTGGCTGTGTGGCCTTGGCTGTGTCACCCCAGCACTCTGGGTTCTGGGTTGTTCATTTGGAGAAATGAAAATGACTTTGCAGTTTACAGCACTGTAATAAGTATTAGAGAAAATGTATATAAAGTATGTAATATAATACCTGATATATCAGAGTCCCAACATGTAATTATTGTTGTCATTCATATCATTTTGTGATTAAAATAGTTCTAAAATTGCTTCTGGCTCTGAATAGTTTGATCTATGAATTTCTGTTATGAGCCTTTAGCTCTGTGAGAAGGTGAAAGGGAACTATGATTTCTGTTATTTCTATGTTTTTCACTGGTGCTACCTACGTTTTTCCTATCAGTGACTATAGGAGGTCAAGGGGGAGGACCCCAAAGAAGCTGCAGGTAAGATGAGTCTGGGAATGCCCACGCGGGAACACCAGCATCTACTTGCACCTCAGATGCTCACTGTGAAGTCACCCCATGCTTACAGAAACTCACAGGTCTTAGCTCAGTGGGATCCCACTCCAGGTACTGGGCAATATGTAGCATTTGGCTGACAATGCGATCCATCTCCTAGAAAGCAGCAAGAGGGGATGTGTTACCAAGTGCAAAACTCAAAACCAAATCCAGTGGGAAGTCAGGCAGGGCAGAGCAGAAGACACCAGTGCAATACACTGGCATTTCATGACCAGCTCACTGCTTGTTTCTGCCTTGGCCAGAAAGCCCAGTGGAAAGCAGGTGTACAAAAGCAGCACACAGCACGGGTTAGCCAAGGTACTCAGAAAGCTCCCTGAATGGTGACCTCCTCTGGTCTCATCTGGCCCAGCTTCCTTGGAAAGCATAGAATGTCCTCCTCTTTTCTCTTTTGTCAACATAGCTCCCACAGATACTTACAAACTAAGGTGGGCTTTCCCCGCTTTTCTTAATATTCCTCACCCCCACAACTTTAGCAACTCAAGCTCTGTCTACCTCCCTTAGGGTCGGTTTCACTTGATTGCTGTGTCTGTCCTAGCTCAGGCATGATGTTCTGGATTCCTCTGGGCAGCTCCTCTTCCCTTTGAAGTATGACCCAGCCATGAGCCCAAGACTCTATGACTAGGAAATAAAAAATGTGTAAGGGGTATGTTTGCCTGATGAGTGAGCCTTTCATTGCTGAGGCCAGGTTCCAGCGAAAATCTCACAGATGTGTTGGGTGTTAATGAGTGAATGCACAGAAAGCCTTACTGGAACATATCAGACCAGGGAGTACTTGGTGTCACAGTTAGCATCTTGCATGTGAGCACTATTTAAAATTGCTCTGGATGGACAGGTGGATGAACTGAAGCAATTTTGAAAAGTATTATCTTCATTGGGAAGAAAGCTGGGTCACAACAAGCAAGCTAAAATTTGAGAGGCAGTTACG
>RJWT010029719.1:0-14848 GCA_004365215.1 Cuniculus paca | reverse complement strand
AGTAAATTTGTTAGAATTGATGAGACAGTATTGAAAGTTATTTAATAAAGTCTTAGATATATTAGCATTCAGTTTTTGTGCTGTACAGTCTATGAATTTTAGCAAATAATGTAAATTCACTGTTACAATTTCATAGAGAATATAGTTCCACTCTCTTAAAAATCCCTTATGGACTGCTTTATTCCTCTCTCCCTCTCTTCTCCACTGATACTTTTATTGTTTCTATAATTTTCCTTTCCCATAGCACCATATAATTGTGTAGCTTTTCCAGACTGGCACTTTTATTTAGCAGTATGCATTTACGTTTCTTCTGTGTTTTGCTAGTCTTTCAGAATTTGGATAATATTTCATTGTATATATGCCACAATTATCTATAGAAGAACAAGAAAGTTTTTTTTGTTTTTTTAGTGCTGGTAATTGAAGTGAGGACCTCACACAAAATGAATAATTTCAGTGCTTCCATAAATGTTTTTTTGCAAGTTTTTATGTGAACCTCAGATTTCTAATCATTTAGGTGAATAGCAGTGATTGATTAGATCATAGATTAGTAGTATGTTTAATTTTCTTTTCATAAGAAACTACGAAATTATTTTCCAAAGGAGTTGCACAATTTGGCACTCTCACCAGCAATGAGTGAAAGTTCATATTGTACTGCATTTTCATTGGCACTTGCTGTTGTCAATGTTTTGTATTTTTGCCATTTTAATAGAAATATAGTCATATGTCATTGTTTAAAAATCTCATTTGCAATTTTCTAGTGACATATAAGACATAATGTGGAGTACTTTTCATGAACTTTTGGCTATCTGTATCTTCTTTGGTGAGGTATCTATTTAGGTCTTGTCCATTTTTTAGGTTGGTTTTGTTATTTCTATTGTTGATACTTAAGAATTTTTAATGTATTTTTGATACCAATACTCTATGTGATAAATGCTTTATATTTTCTCCTACTCTGTGACTATTTGTTCTCTTATGTGAAAATGTTTTAGCTCTATTAAAAAAGCTCCTTTTCTGATTTATAAAATTGGATATTGCAGTCTGGGAACCAGCACCATCGCGGGCTGCAGCCAGACTGGGAGCAGCCAGACCCCATCCTATCCTTGTGAGTCAGTGCCATTCGTAGACTCAGGGGAGAGAGAATAAGGCCAAATCAGCAAGCAAGCCTGGTCTGGGAAGCAACACTATGTGCGGGCCTCCGAACTTGGAGCGGCCAGATCCCAGCCCCTGTGAACTTGCAGGCTGGCAAACAGGAAGTACCATTCTCCACCCCCTCACCCCCCGCCCCCAAGGGACTGGCTTATCCAGAGAAATACAGACTATGATGATAGCTATGGAAGTGAAATGCAATTGGATGCCTGTGGTACTTTGGTGTTTCACCAACATTGCAGGTCTAGGGCCTCTGGTCTGATCATCTGTTTGGAGGATAGCAGTGCACAGTTTGGCATCTACGGGGCATCTCCTTCTGAGTGTTGTAGCCATGGTAGATTCTATATGGTCTTGTTTTGAAGTCCTATGTCATTTCCATTGTTTTGTTGGGTTAGATTTTACACTCTTTTGTTTAGTTTGATTATGTTAAATCCAATGGCAGGAGCAGCTATTTCAAAAATAGCAAGATATATTATGATAGTAATTTTGGATTTACTATTGGCTAGATTTGAAGTCCTTAATTGCATTCATTGTCTTGTTTTTATTGTTTCTATTCTATTCTGTTCTGTTTGATTTTTACTATGTCTGAAGGAATCTGCAGCTATTTTGAAGACATCAAAAGACATTATGGCAACTATTGTTGATTTTGTAATGTTTTGAAATCCTGTATCACTTACACTGATTGGTTTGATTCTGTTTTATCCTCTTTAAAATAAAATAAGAAAAATTATTTTAAAAAATTGGATATTCTCTTAGGCCATTCCTGCTGTGATAACAAAATACATGAAACTGAGTAATTTGTGTGTACGAGAAATGTATTTCTCATACTTCTGGAGCCTGAAAATCCAAGACCATAGTGCTGAATGCTCTGTTGCTTAGAAAAGGTCCACCATCTGCTTCCAAGATGATGTCTATCACAATGTCCTCCATAGGGGGCAAATGTTGTGTCCTAGCACAGTGGAAGAGAAATAAGGAGTACATTTACTCCCATAACTCTTTTATAAGGTGCTAATCTTGGTCACAAGTGTAGAGCCTAATGACCTAGTCACCTTTAAAGACCTCTCCTTTTAACACTGTTGTATTGAAGATTAAGTTTCCACACGAAGTTTGGAGGGGACACAAACATTTAAAGCGTAGCATGTACGTAATCTTGTTTAATATTTATCTTTAAATTGCTTTTATATTCTTTCCTATACTAAGAAACTTTTATTTTCAGATTGTCAAGTGCATATCATTTGAGGGGACTTATTTGTGGTTAAAAAAACAAAACTGACCTTTTTTCCCCAAGAATATATGACTAAGTACTTGCATATACCCTCTTCAAGAACTCTATAACTTTCGTCTCCTCTGAATTTTAATATTGTTTAACAAAGTCAGATGTAAGGATTTAACTTTAGTTCAATGATTAGCCAGTGATTCTAATATCATTTATTGGAAAATCTATTATTTGTCTACTGAAACCTTATTTTTATCTACTGAAACTTTATTTCTTCATTGATTTAGATCACTAGAAACTTCATTTTTCTTTCCTTCTATATTTATCAAGCCTAGCATAGTTCCTGCCACAGAATAGGTACAGGATACTATGAATGATAATATAAATGAGATTATAAATGAATTAGATAGCAAATAATAATACTTTCTATATGGTTTGATTGTGTCACTGTGTATCACTGGATTATTATTTTAATACCTGTAGGTTTCTAATACATTTTATTATTTGAACATAATTTTACATTCATTATTCTTTTTTATTTTTTATGCAATTTTTTGACTTTTATTAGTACACGTTTGCAGTACATAATGCCTGCATTCACTGTAGGGGATTGGAACATGTACATAACACATTTGAATTCCCTTATTTTTACCCTCTCCCTCTGCCCCTCTTTTATTTTTCTACCATAAGATTCATTTGTTTACTTTATAAGACCTTATAACGTTAATTATTGTATATACAGATTGAAAACCAGACTAATAGGTGAAAGATAATATAAAACATGTAAGACAATTGTACTAAGTCATTACACTTTTAGATACATTATCACTACTGGATTATGATACCTTTTTTCCTATTTTCTGTGTTTTATTTATATCTTATATATCTCTTTTTCATTTAAGAGAAAACATGCAATATTTAAACTTGTATGTCTGAATTACTTGACTTAATATTAAGGTGCATGTTAAGGTCTTCAGGTGCATTCATTTTCCCACAAATGACTCAGGTTCACCTTTTTTATGGAGCGTAGTATGCTGTTGTGTATAAATATCACATTGTTTATCCATTGATTTCTTGATGAACATATCAGATGTTTCTAAGATTTAGCTCTTATGAATTACACTGTTATAAAGTTAGATATGTATACATCACTATAGTAGGATGTCTTTAACTCTTTGGGGAAGATACCTGGAAGAGGAATAGCTGGGTCAAATGGAATTTCTGTTTTGAATTGTTTTGAGGACTCTTCATACTGATTTCCATAGTGGCTGTATTAATAATGGAGAAAATGTCTTCCCACAGCCTCACCAGTATTTGATATTGGTTGATTTCTTGATGGTAGTTGTTCTTTCTGGAGTGAGAGGAAACCTCAGTGTTTTAATTTGCATTTCTCCAACTGCCAGTGATGTCGAACATTTTTCATGTATTTATTTGCTGTTTGTATTTCTTCATCTGAGATAATGTCTATTCATTTCAGAGGCCCACTTTTTAACTGGTTCTTTAAATTTGAGGAATTTAATTTTTTGAGTTCTTTATATATTCTAGATATCAGTCCTTTGTCTGAGGAATAATTGGGGAAAATTTCCTGTTCTTAGGTTGTCTATTCACTCTTTGAGTGGTTTCCTGTGCTGTGGAGAAGCATTTTAGTTTTATGTGAACCCATTTTTGATTCTTGGTGTTATTTCTTGTGCAATTGGGGTTTTATTCAGAAAGTCTTTGCCCACACTGATGGCTTTAAGTGTTTTACCTATTTTGTGTTCTACTAGATTAAGTGTTTTTGTTCTAATATTTAGATCTTTGATCCATTTTGATTTTAGTTTAGTGTATAGTGAGGGACCTAGTTCCGTCTTTGCCTGTGGATAACCAGTTTTCACAGTACCATTTGTTAACAAAGCTATCTTTCCTCCAGTGAAGGGATTTAGTCGTTTGTCAAAACTAACATAACTGAGTGTGTCTAGAGCTGTTTCTGTATCTTTACTTCTGTTCCACTGATCTACAAGTCTGGGTTTGTTTTTAGTTTTGTTTTGCCAATATTGTATGGTTTTTATCACTGTAGCTTTGTAGTATTATGGGAAGTCCAGGATTGTGATGTGCCCTGCTTTGCCCTTGCTGCCCAGAAATGCTTTTTCTACTGTTGGTCTCTCCTGGTTCCAGGTGAATTTTAAGATTGCTTTCTCCAGTTCTGTAAGGAATGTTATTGGTAGTTTGATTGAAATTGCATTAAATCTATATAACTGTGGCCATCATTATTCTTTTTCTTTTAAGAATTCTTTTTCTTATTTTAAAAAACAAAACAGAAAAAAGGATAGAAATAATACAGAATTTCAAAAAAACAAAAACAAAAGCAACACAACAGTTAGAAATCAACACTAGTTAGTGCATTCCATATTGCTATGTTAGAAGTGGTTGTTCAGGTTACAAGATCTAGGCATAAAAAATGATCAAATAATTGACAAATGACAGCACAAACTGTTCATTTGATGAATTAATAGAGATTAGTATATAGTCATCTATCTTGCACACATATACATACATACAGTTATATGTGTAAACCTATATACATATAATATTTTCCTTTCTTCCACATTTTTTCCCTATCCTAGTTGTTCTTTTATTTTGAGCACTTTGTTTCCCTTTCATTATTACAATATCTTTTGTACATTTTGAATCTTATTACTCTTTTTGCTGTTTTTTTATTGCTTTTTTTTATACTAGGGAGACAATATGATATTTAAAAATGTGAGTCTGATTTATTCCACATATGAGTATAGTCTCAAGTTGCCTCCATTTACGTATAAAATCCTCAAGATTATCCTTCATTATACCTGAGTAATATTCCATTGTATAAAAATACCATATCTTTTTTATCCATTCTATGACTGATGGGCATTGGGGTTGTTTCCAAGATTTAGATAGTACAAATTGTGCTGCTATAAACATGGGTGCACATATATTTCTGTGGCATGACATTTTCAGTTTTTCTGGGAAAATACCCAGAAGGGGAATAGCTGGATTGAATGGGACTTTTAATGCTAGTTTTCTGAGGAATCTCCATACTGATTTCCATATGGCTGCACCAGTCTACACTCCCGCCAAAAGGGGAGAAATGTTCCTTTTTCACCACAGCACTGCCAACATTTGTTATCGATTGATTTCTTGATGGCAGCCATTCTTTCCTGAGTGAAATGGAATCTCAGTGTTGTTTTAATTTGCTTTTCTCAAATGATCAATGCTGTTGAACATTTCTTCATGTATTTATTTGCCATTTGTATTTCTTCATCTGAGAAGTGTGTGTTCATCTCTGATGCCCATTTTTAGATAGGGTCTTTGAATTTGGGAGACCTGATGTTTTTCAATTCTTTATATGTTCTAGATATAAGTCCTTTGTCTGACAGATAGCTGGCTAAAATTCTTTCCCATTCTGTGGGCTTTCTTTTCACTCTGTTGGTGATTTCTTTTGAAATGCAAAGACATTTTAATAAGATGAGATCCCAGTTGTTGATTCTTTGAAGTACTTCCCGTGCAGTTTGTATTTTGTTCATGAACCCTTTGCCTACCCCTATGTGTTCAAGATTTCTATCTACCTTGTCTTCCAGTAGATTTAGTGTTTGTATTTTAATATTTAGATCTTTGATCCATTTTGACTTTAGTTTACTACATGGTGATAGACATGGGTCTAGTTTTAGTCTTGGGCATGTGGAAAGCCAATTTTTCCAGCACCGTTTATTAAAGAAGCTATCTTTCTTCCAGTGAACATGGTTAGCCCCTTTGTCAAATATGAGGTTACTGAGTGTCTTTGTAGTTGTGTTTGCATCTTCTGATCTGTTCCATTGATCCTCAGGTCTGGTTTTTGTTTTTGTTTGTTTTTTTGCCAGAACCATGCTGATTTTATCACTGTTGCATTGTAGTATAGCTTCAAGTCAGGGATTGAGATGCCTCTTGCCTTACTTTTGTTGCCCAGGATTGCCTTTGCTATTCTAGGTATCTTCTGTTTCCAAATAAATTTTAGGAGTGTTTTCTCTACATCTGTAAGGTATGTTAATGGTATTTTGATCAAGATTGCATTAAATTTGTACAACAGTTTTGGGAGTATGGCCATTTTCACAATGTTGGATCTTCCTAAACAAAAGCAAGGGTTATCTTTCCATTTTCTGACATCTTCTTCAGTCTCCTTTTATAGAGTACTATAGTTTTCAATGTATAGGTCTTTTACATCCTTTGTTAGATTGATTCTTAAGTATTTCATTTTTTTGGATGCTATTGTGAAAGGTGTTATTTCTGTAATATCTCTCTCAGTGAGTTTGTTGTTTGTGTACAGGAATGCTGTTGATTTTTGAGTGTTTACTTTGTATCCAGCTACACTGCTGAATTTGTTTATTAACTCTAGTGTCTTTTGATGGAGTTTTAACATCTTCTGTGTAGAGTGTCATATCATCTGCAAATAGTGATAATTTAACTTCTTCCTTTCCTATCCTTATTCCTTTTATTTGTCTATCTTGTCTAATTGCTCTGGCTAATGTTTCCAGGACTATATTGAGTAGAAGTGGTGATAGTGGACATACTTGTCTTCTTGCTGATTTTAGGTTGAAAGTTTTCAGTTTTTGTCTGTTTAGTATAATGCTGGCTGTTGGTTTGTCATACATGGCTTTTATCAGATTGAGGTAGATGTCATCTATTCTGAGTTTCTGTAGGGTTTTTATCATGAACAAGTGTTAGACTTTATCAAAAGCTTTTTTCACCTATTGAGATGATCATGTGGTTTTTGTCTGTGGCTCTATTGATGTGGTGTATTACATTTATCGATTTACCTATTTTAAACCATCCCTGCATTCCTGGGATAAATCCCACTTGGTCATGATGTATAATCTTCTTGATGATTAGTTCCATTCTATTTGCCAGTATTTTAATGAGAGTCTTTGCATCGATGTTCATTAGGGAGATGGGCCTATAGTTTTCCTTTTTGCTTTGATCTTTCTCTAGTTTTGGTATCTGAGTAATACTTGCCTCTAGGAATGAGTTAGGGAGGATTGCTTCCCTTTCAATTTCATTGAAGAGTTTGAGGAGTATTGGTGGTAAATCTCTAAATTTCTTGTAAATTTCAACTGTGAATCCATCAGGACCTGGGCTTCTCTGTATAGGTAAGTTTTTAATCACATTTTCAATTTCAGTAGCTGATATTGGGATATTCAAAATTGTTATATCTTCTTGTTTCAGCTTTGGCAATACATACATTTCTAGGAATTTTTCCATTTCCTCTGTGTTTTCCACCCTATGTGAGTAAAGATTTTCAAAGTAGGTATTCATGATCTTCTGAATTTCCATGGGATCTGTAGTAACTTCACCCTTTTCATTCCACATTGCACGAATTTGAGTTTTTTTTTCTTTTTCTTTATAAGGTTGGCTAGAGGTTTATAAATTTTATTTATTCTTTCAAAGAACCAACTCTTGGATTCATGAATTCTTTGTATTGTTTTCTTAGTCTCAATTGTGTTAATTTCTGCTCTGATCTTTATAATTTCCTCTCCTCTATGAGTTTTGGGTTTGACTTGCTCTACTTTTACTAAAGCTTGAGGCATAGCAATAGGTTGTTTATTTGTGCTCCTGCTGTTTTCCTGATGTGGCAGTTCATTGCTATGTGTTTCCCTCTTAGCACCACTTTCACTGCATCCCAAAAGATTTGGTATATTGTATCTGTATTTTCATTGAATTTTAGGTATTGTTTAATTTCTTCTTTAATTTCATCTGTCACCCATTGGTTGCTCAAGAGGCTGTTATTTAATTTTCATGTGTTTATGTAGGTTTTGCAGGGGGTTTTGTCATTAATTTCCAGTTTCAGTACACTATGGTCAGATAATAGGCATGGGATAATTTCAATCCCTTTGCATTTACTGAAGGATATTCTATGGACTAATATATGGTCTATTTTAGAGAATGTTCCATGTGCAACTGAGAAGAGTGTGTATTCTGATGCTGTTGGGTGGAACACTCTGTAAATGTCCAATAATTCCATTTGTTCACAGGTTTGATTCTGTTGTCATTTCTTTGCTGACTTTTCATCTATTTGATCTATCTCTTTATGACAATAGGGTATTAAGGTCTCCTGTTACAACTGTGCTATTGCTTATTTGGTTTTTCATGTCTCTTAGTATTTGTCTTATTTAGTTGGGTGCTCTTGTATTTGCTGCATATATATTTATAATTGTTATCTCTTCCTCTTGAATTTTTCCCCTAACAAGTATATAGTGACCTTCTTTATCTCTTTTGATCATTTTTGGTTAGAAGTTCACATTATCTGCAAACAGAATAGCTACCCCTGCTTTTTTCTGATTTCTGTGACAAGGAATATTGTGTTCCATGCTTTGACTTTTAGTCTATGAGTTTCCTTTTGAGTCAGATGTGTTTCTTGTATATAGCATATTGTTGGACTCTGTTTCTTGATCCATTCTATCAATCTATTTCTTTTAATTGGTGAATTGAGGCCATTTACATTGATAGACATAATTGATATGTACTGGCTTAACTTTGTCATGTTATTTTCCTGTTGTCGGTTTCTAGTTTTTCTCCCTTGTTTAATTGCTTGCTCTGCCTGGTGGTTTCTTTCTGTTGTTTTTCCAGGTATTGTAGTTATTTTTGTCTTTCTGTAGTATGTCTTTCAGTATTCTTTCTAGGGTTGGTTTGGTAGACATGTATTTCTTTGGTTGTTCTTTGTCATGGAAGTATCTTATTTGTCCATCTATTTTGAAAGAAAGTTTTGCATGGTACATCAATCTGGGTCAAAAGTTGTTTTCTTTCAGGGCTTGAAGTACTTCACTCCAAGCTTGTCTTAACTTGAGGGTTTGTGCTGAAAAGTCTGCTGTGATTTTATTCTATTTTATTTATTTATTTATTTATTTATTTATTTATTTGTGGTGCCAGGGATCGAACTCATGACCTTGCACTTGCCAGGCAGGCACTTAAGCCACTGAGCTAAATCCCCGGCCCTCTGCTGTGATTTTAATGAGCTTTCCTTGATAGGTGAGTTGTGTCTTTTCTCTCATAGCTTTTAGTATTCTGTTTTTATGCTGAATTTCTGAGATCTTAATTATTATATGTTTGGGTATAGATTTATTTTGGTTATGGCTGTTTGGTGTGCTATATGCCTCTATCTGTATATACAATTCTTTCCCCATGTTTGGGAAATTTTCCACTATTACTTCTGTGAGTAGTATTTTTTTGTCATTTGCATTGACTCCTACATTTTCATTGACGCCTATCAGTCTTATATTGCTTCTTTTTGCACCATCTTGAAGCTGTTGAATTGTAATTTCATGCTCCCTTGTTAATTTTATAAGTTCTTTCCTTTCATGATCTCTAGCTGTGATCCTGTCTTCAATGTCTGAAAGTCTATGCTCAGCTTCATTCAAATGGTTTTGCCAACTTTCAATGGAATTTTTTATTTCCTGGATTTCTCTTTGAATTTGTTTCATGCCTTCTATTCCTTTCCTAAATTGTTCATTGAAGGTTTCCATCATTTTCCCAAGCTCCTGTACTTTTTTATCTAAGTCTTCTCTAGCTATGCTGGGCAATTCCTTTATTAAGGTTGTTATTTCTTTCTTTACCTGAGAGATTATTTCTAATCTGATTTCCTCTATAGTGTCATGGATTTGTTTCTTTATTTCACTCACTGTCTTTTCAGAAATTTCAGGTGTCTGACTTTTAATGTCCTCTGTTTCAATGTCTCCTGTACTTGATCCTGGTGGACTGGGTGTTTGAGATTGTATTTTGCTTTTTCATTTCATCATTTTCACCTCTTGGGTTAACATTTTGGTCTTTTTCATCTCACCAATCTCAACTGATCTTCATTTGTGCCTTAGGGTTCTATTGTATGGGTGATGTTTGTCTAGTGGCTGCATCCCCTGAAGGGGAGCAGCCAGATGCCCGAGTTCTTTCTGCAGGGTCTGTTGGGTGAATTCTATATCCTTCCTAGGCTGCCTAGCCTAAGAGTGTTGATGTAAGCCAACTCTTATCTCCTGTTGTTATGGCAGCTTTAAGCTATTCTAGGTCACCAGATCTACCTGGCTATAGTGTAAATCTCAGCTGATATCGTATTGTGTCACTGGGAGTCTCCTAGGCCTTCTCAAGTTCCTCTGTGATGAGGAAGGCCTTGTCAGCACTCTCCACAACCCAACTGTTGTTGTATATGTTGAAGATGGATGCACCCATACTCTTGCTGGGTTCACCAATGTTCTATAACTGCAAGGGAGGGTTTGCTGCTGCTCCTTTTACCCACTGAGGTCCACTATTTGAGAGGGAAAGTCACTGCACTGTTGCAGGCCACCTGAGGGTGAGGAGTTACTGAGGTCTGTCCCTGTCCACCAGAGTTCAGCAGGAACTGATGGTCCCTGAGCTGCTGAGGTCTCTGGGGTGAAGGGGAGTGGTTACTGACAATCCTGCCAACCTGGAGGTGTCGAGGGTGAAGGGGTGGAGGAGGTGGAGTGGAGTGATCAACAATCCTGCTGACCTGGATGTCTTGAGGTAAGGAGATGATGCAGCTGACAATCCCATCGGCCTGGAGGTCCTAGAATTCTTGACTCAGGTTTTAAAACATAAATTTCACAACTGTTCTTTCATATTTCAAAAAAATTTTTGGAATTTTCTTTGATGTTGCATTAAATCTATAGAATAATTTGAGTATAGTTGACATATTACAGTGTTAAGACTTTGTGTCTAGGAAAAAAGTGTGTCTTACCTTTTTCTGTTCATAGTATAATTTGAATAACTATTTATGTAAGTTCTTCATTTTTCTTATGTGTATTTGGATGTAGTTTCTATTTTTATTGCTATTTAGCATAAGATTCTAAATTATGTTCTCTGAGTATTGCTGACATATTGGAAAGATGTATATTCTTGTATGTAAGTTCAATTCAAATCGTAGGTTTTTATAGGCACTTAAGTAATATTTCTGGAAACTGTAGATGACATTAATTGCCCTTAAATATTCCTTTAGTGTTCATCCATTATAGGCAATCAGAAGACTTTTAAAAATGTGAAAGTCTCACTATCTTAAATAATGTCCTGCCACTATATGTCTATTTCTGTGACATGGTAAGACATTTACACATTATTGAGACTTAATTTAATAGATAAAGTGGAATATTCATGTGAGGATGAGGCAAAACTAATGATTATAAATTTATCAAATGCTGATATCTATATATTAATGTATATTAGGCTATATAATAAGTTCTTACTATGATCACAACAATCTTTTGAGGTAGTAACTTTTATTATTACTATTCCAACTTTACCTGTGAGATGGTGTTATGGCATGTGTCTAGACATTCTCCCAAAACCACATGTGGTCATAGGTGGGGCTTTTGCAGCAGTAGCTGGATCTAGATTATGTGGCACTGGAAGTAATTCATGGTGCAATGCTAGAATCAAGGGTACTATGATTAACGGTGTGAGTGTTACCCTCTATATTTAGCTTGGATAAGATATAAGGAATAGAAAGGGCTGTGATCATTCCTTGTTGTTTTGTTGCCTTCTGCCCACCATGAACCATTTGCCCTCTTCAATACCTGTCTGCTATGCCACCCTGCCTTGGAAACAGCTGATTATGAACTGAAACCTCTATAAACTATGAGCTGAATAAGTCCTCCCCCTTTTTAATTTTGTTGTTTATTGGTACATTTAAATATATATAATGATTCCTTTCATTATAGGGAATTTGTACCTGTACATGACTTATCTCAATTCTTTCTTTTTTTCAATTTTTCTATTCCTTATTCTCCTTTCAATCCCTCTTCCCCTCCTTAGTTACAAAAGCTTTGTTTTTCCCTTTAACTTTGGGTGTTTGGTATTTTTTCCTTAGCAATAAGAGAAAAGTGAAGAAGACAGAAAGTCAGACCTTCAAGCAACCTTAGAATGTAACATACTGCATTGGTTAGCCTATGAGAATTTTGGATTCTGGCTTCATTACTTAAATCCCATTCTGAATCCCCCAATTTATTTACTGTATGACTTTGGATGTCTTTCTTAACCTCTCTGAGCATCATTTCCCTTATTTCCTGGAAAAGAAAAATATTAATTATGTATACTATTAAACTATATTTTTGATGTTTTAAAAAATGTGTGTAGAATAGTGCCTAACATGTAAAAGTTGCTCTACATGTGTGTAGAATAGTGCCTAATATGTAAAAGTTGCTCTACATGTGTGTAGAATAGTGCCTAACATGTAAAAACCAACTCAGCCAGTCTGTGCTGCCTTCTCCAAAGCCAGAAGTACTGTGACAGTGGAAGAGTATGTCATTGAGCCATCATAATACCTTAAAGGAATGTCACAGGACAAGAGTTTCCCTCTGTTAATTAAATTCTATTTATTCTTCAAGGCTAATTTTTTGTAAACACATTAGAGGGAGGTTTATACAATTCTATCGGTTGTGGCCACAATTTAGACAACATTTTCTGATCAGTTAGAGTAAGGTCTGAACAGTAGCTCTCTATATCTTCAATTCTTACTCCTTTATCTAATCTTTTAGAAAATCCAATTTGCTTTTGTACCAGTACTGCCACAGTCCAAGAGGCTTTTCTAGTAACTGCTTCTGCTTCTCACTTGCATCTCCCCACATCTATTTTAAAACAGTGGACAGGGCTATCCTTTAAAAACATGTCACATTATGTCATGTCTCTGCTCAGAACTCTGTAGTGACTTCTCACTTCACTCAGAATAAAATGATCCTAAAATAACTTGGAAGACACTACCTGTTCAGGTCCCCTGTTTTCTCTCTGACCTTCTCTCTTACTATTTTGTCCCTTGCTCACCCTAATCCTGTGACACTTGTCACACAAACCTTCTAAAGTTTCTATCACCTCTGTGTTTCATAAAGAAAACTCTTCTATTGCTTCTTGCTTCGCCTACTCATGTTCTCTTGACCTCAATTTTCTATTGCATTTAATTTTATGTGTCTATTTCTCTAGTTTTTCACTAATATAGTAATGTTATATGCAGGAATTTAATATTTATGATGGACTTTTGTAATACATATTCACTATGAAATAGTGAAATTATTAGATTTGATAATCACTTAGGGGTGATATAATGTAACACCTTCATGTTCCAGGAAAGCTTTGGACTAATTAATTGCATGGCTTTATTATATGTATCCACCACTTCTAGAGAAGATGTAAATTTTTTAGATTAAAAACAATGAATTCAGTATGACTAACAGTGGACCTGGGGAATATTTCAGTTTCTTTTTTTTCTTCTTTTAAAGAGAATAGAACAAAACAAAACAAAAAAAAAATAAAACAGAATAGAGTCAAACAAAACATAGCATTTCAGAACAGAACACTGCAAGCAATACAGGTCTTCAAAACATAACAGCAGGAGATTAACAATGGCTACCCTAGTGTCTCTTGTTTTCTTCAAAATGGTTGTTCATACATTCACACACAATAAACTCAAACAAAGCAAAATAATATAAAACCATATAAAACAAAACAGTGAAAGCATTACAGGCCTTCAAATCAGACAATAAGAAATCAATAATAGCTACCTTAATGTCATTGTTTTCTTCAAAAAAGCTGTTCCTGTCTTCTCACATACTGCAATCAAATAGTAGAAAACAGAATTAAACCTATTAAATCAAAGAATAAAAGCATTATTTGACTTCAGAACATTTCCCCCATATTAATTGGGGATTTCGTATCTTATTGAGTATTTCAGTTTTTTACACTAGGGAGACAATGCAGTGTTTACACATGTGAGTTTGATTTATTTCACTTATGAGTATGGTCTCAAGTTGCACGCATTTACCTATAAAAGCCTCAATGTGATCCTTCTTTATACCTGAATAGTACTCCATAGTATAAAAGTACAACATCTTTTTTATCCATTTCTCAATTGATGGGCATTTGGGTTGTTTCCAAGATTTGGCTATTACAAATTGTGCTGCTATAAACATGGGTGCACAGATATCCCTGAGGAATGATGATTTCATTTCTTCTGGGAATATGTCCAGAAGCAGATTAGCTGGGTCAAACAAGACTTCCAATCATAGCTTTTTAGAGGAACCTCCAGACTGATTTCCACAGTGGCTACACCAGTCCACACTACCAACAACAGGGGAGAAGCATTCTTTTTTTCCCAGAGCCTCTCCAGCATTTGTTGTTGGTGGTTTTCTTCATCCTGGCCATTCGTTCTGGAGTGAGATAAAATCTAAGAGTTGTTTTAATTTGCATTTCTCTCATGACCAATGATGCTGAACATTTTTTCATGTATTTATTTGCCATTCGTATTTCTTCAGCTGAGAAGTGTGTTTTCATCTCAGATGCCTACTTTTGGATTGAATATTTGTATTTCGAGGGCCCGATTTTTTTAAATCCTTTATATGTTCTAGATAGAAGACCTTTGACTGAAGGACAGTTGACTAACATTTATTTCCTAATCAGTGGGATTTCTTTTTTTTTTTTTTTAAAGGGAATAGAACAAAACAAAACAAAAAA
>RJWT010029718.1:0-14852 GCA_004365215.1 Cuniculus paca | reverse complement strand
GGACTCATGCCAAACATCTAGTAGGTTGCAAGTTTCATTCCCCTATATCAATAGGATGGGTCCAAACTCTGGGCCCTTGGCCTCAGAGGCAGTCCAACCTCCAGTGGTCACCTTTGCAATCAGGGCATGGCTTAGGGGGCTTCGTATGGCATTCTCTCTTAAGATGGCCTGGCCTGTGGCAGCAATAGCAGGTAGGTGTCATCCTCGAACTCTTTTTGGAGCCCCAGGAGTCAGACTTAGGGTCTATCCCTTTTCATGCTGCAACAAAGGCAGCCGCTTTCTCTTGGTCCCTTTGTTTTCTCTCTTTGGCTTCCTCATCACAGTTATAAAATACTGAGGAGGCAATTTTTAACATAGTATCTAATATCTGAAGTTGATTGGGTAATAAATTTATCTTTAAGAATAATTTGTCCCTCTATTGAATCAGGATCTAGAGGAGTATGTTTCATCAATACCTCCCATAAACTATCTAAGAAGGCAGAGGGGTGTTCCTCTTTCCCTTGTTGAATAACTGGTAACTTAAAATAATTGAATGGTTTAGTTCTTACTCTCTTAGACCTTCAAGAACACATGTCTGGAAGTGTTGCCTAATCCCATCACCCACCTAGTTGTTAGGTCAGTAGTGGTCTTAGGTAGGGACTTCCTGGGAACCTGTGGGAATCAGGAGTTCCCCTGGCTGTCTATCTTCTGGCTTTCTAAAATTAACAACATGATATTCATCTTCAAATGCAATTGCAGCTTGTAATGCTGCCTGTCTCTCACTAGAAGTCAATGTCTGATTTAAGAGTAACATTACATCTTTCCAATCTAGCTCATAAGTCTGAGTAAGTCAGGGCCTCAATGTACTTGTCAGGATCATCTGAAAATTTTCCAAGGTCTAACTTTATCTTTTTTAAGTCCTTGAGAGAAAAAGGCACATGAATTCTGGAAGTCCCAGACTGTTCATGTACTTCCTGCAAAGGATATTGTCCTTGAGGAGCATAAACTCAGCTAAGGGTGGGTATATCCTTATTGGGACCTGAATTATACGGTTGGTCTAGAAGCCTCATCCTCAGGACTGGAAGGGCAAATAGGGGAAACCTTAGGTTCAGTAATGGTGGGTGTAGTTTTGGTTAAGGCTGTCTTGTCTTCAGGTTCCAAAGGTTTGGGAGGAGCAATTTCAGGCTCCAGAGTAGCAAATGCTTTAAGGGCCTGAGGTGCTGAGTCTTCCTGTGGCTCATACTTACATTTAAAATATAAATAAGGAATATTTCTCAATGCAAAGAAAATCTGAGCATAAGACAATTCTGACCATTTTCCGTCTTTTTTACAGTATGCTTCTAGTTGTAAGAATGTATTCCAAGGGAGTAAGGGGCTTTGGCATTAAGTTACCCATGTCTGTTAGGTAAAAAGCAACATGTAAGGCTATGAAATGCTTTTTTGTACTGGGAATCAACTCAGGAACTTTTGCTGAGCTGTCCTTTAACCCTGTAGTGCAAGAGTTGAGCTATCTAACTATGCAAAAATAGGAGATAAAAGGCATCCATTGTTATTCCTATCTGATAATACCCTCAAGGCATCCCTTGGGTTGACCCTGCTCCAGGGCAGGTGGATGCCATCTGGAGAGTTGAAGATAAATTCAACCAGCCTATCCACCCTTGAACTGGCACGCAATTTTATCTTCCCAGATAGCTCGTGAACTTTGTTTCCATATGATGTTTATTTTAGAAAGGATGCATAACTTTGTAATGAACTACTGCTTTTGTTAATTGGAAGAAGGCATATGTAAAAAGGTGAGTTGGAAGTAGAGTGCTCCTCAGGTCATAAAGGAGCTCACTTCTAGAGATAGACTGAACAATTGACTGGAAGAGTTTTGCCCCATGCACTACGGCAAAGAAGTCTCCAGACACTTGTGTCCTCTATCTAGTTACCTATGTAGCCTTTCCTAACAACAGGATAAGGCTATACTTTATGTAAATGTCTATATCTCTGAAGCTCACAGGTTAAACTTATTATCATCCAGCAATCACATTTTATAAGTTAGTAAAGTCACTACACAGAAAAGGTTGACTGTTCTTGATTAACATATGTAAGGCACAAATATAAATTATTCCCTACTAGCTACTGTGAAATGTAAATAGCTGTTGCAAGCTGCCTCAGTTTAATCTCTGAAGGGAGGGGTAGTCTAATCTAAAAATCCACTGCAAAGCTTAGGGAGTATTCCTGGTCTACTAGCAGAGAATTAAGTATGATAGATAAGTGGAGATTTTCTGAGGTCATGAGCCACTGTCTACTGAAGAACCTTTTGAGGGACTAGAGAGTCACCCTGGCCAGGATTCTCAGCAGTTCTCAGTTTCTATCGACCCAGATGACCAAAGGTTGGTCTCCAGAAAGGAATGCAGTTGTCTGTGTGGTCAACATTCCGTTGATTCCATTGGCCACTGGCTTCAATGGCGATTCACCAAACAGATGCTGGGGAAACCTGTCCTCTGTTTGAAGGGTGGCAGCTGCCCTAAGAGCGATTATTAGCTGGCAGAGTGACCACCATTTGTCAAAGTTCTATAAAGGATAGTTAAAAGCCTGAGCAAGATCATTACCTGGTACTCTATAAATTTATAATAAAAGTTTTAAAGTCCACAACTTGAAAGGTTGGAGAACCTCCTTAATCTAAATGTGTTTAGGTCCCATAAGTGTGCTGCTTTTGGAAATAGCTCCTTCTGGAGGTTCTTTCCACTGTGTCTCAGGTTAATCTTCACAAGAGACTATGCCCAGAACACTAAGCCGGGACATGGCTTTTATGTGTGTTCTCCTGGACAGGCAAAATTCTGATGTCTCATCTGACCCAGAGATGAGGTATGTGTCCCTAATCTAGGATGACTTCCCTGTCTTTGGTGTTAGCAAATGCTCATTTTCTGTGGGCTTGACTTAGGAGGAAAAGGTAGGAACAGTCTAGAGTCCTTTCTGATTTTACATTGCCTCTGTAAGGGAAGTACAAAGTGAAGGAAATGATTACAAGCCAAAGAATGGAAACTAAAGCAGAACAGGCTTGACATTTCCTCTAGAGTGTAGAGGAGGATCAGAACCAGTCTGTCTCAGTGAAACCTTGCCTCCAAGTCTTAGAGCCCAGCCACCAGCCTAATGCCATTTAAATGGTGGAAGAAGTTCCAGTTTTATTGTAGGCATGTATATTGCTAAGTCTGGGCTAGATTTCATTTAAGAACTATTTTACAGAAGTTTGTATGAAAGTCTACTAAGGGTTCTCTCTAGCGCTACTGTCTAAACATCATCAAGCAAAGAGTCCCAGTAAACTTAGCCACTAATTTAAATGCAACATGAACAAAATAATAAAAATATGCCATTAAAGAAATATCATAGTCTTCACATGTTTTAACTTAGATTTATCACTATTTTAACAAAACTATATAAAAGACAAAGCAATTAAAACAATGGACAAAAACAGATTACAAGCAATTATCACAAGTAATTATAAACAACTGACAGAGACAAAGCAAAATTTGAAGCTTAAAAATTAACTGTTACCTAAATGAGTCCCTAGTCCAGAGTCTATGAAACAAAAAGCCAACTCTTACCTCCATCCAATGATCTTGGTGGAAGATCTCCAAATGATATAGAGGAATGAAATTCCCAACCTACTAGATGTTCGGCACAAGTTTGTGTTCTCTAAAATTGGAGAAAGAATTTTAGGAACAATGGAGGTTATGAGCAGGATATATTTATTGAGAGAAAGAAAGTTTCTGTCTGAGAGAGAGCCAGAAGGGGTCCCGAGTGGGTTGCCCAGATTTTTTTTTCTAGCCCTGGAAAAGTTGACTAATACAGTGACAATAGGCCAACAACCATGAGTGCAATGTTTGGGTGTACCTAGTCCCATGGAGAAATTTGTGAGGATAGACTATTCTATTTGGGTATTCTTGTGTCTCTTTCCAAACAATATAGTATATTTGATTAAACCAGGGCTTGAACTGCCCACTAGTACTGAAACAGTGACAATACACTAATCATAGACGCCCTGGAAATATGAACCTGGCTATCATCCAGTACTGAAATAGTGGAAGTGAATATAGGCTCAGAGAAAATAAGCAACATACTTAAAATACTTGGAAAGCAGGCACAAACAAAGCCAGATTAGGAGGACTGGAATAAATATCTAATCTTTCAATGCCAGATGTTGTCACACATCAGTAAGTATTCCATGAAACCATGACTTCATGCAATACTCAAAATAAGGTACCAGAAACTAGCTAGGCAGTATTCAGCATAATAGGGTTTGTAGAGAATTAAAAACAGTATTGTAAAAGAAACTCAAAAATCTATAAAAACACCTAGAAATGTTTCAATTAACAGAAACAAAGTGGTGAAAGAAATTTTTTAAAATCTATTTTTAGCTAAATACATACTCAGCAAAGTTAAAAACATGAAAGAAGGCATCCATATTAATATAACTCAAACAGAAGAAAGAACTAGTGAACTCAGAGGCAAGCTGTTTGAAAATACAGAGTTAGAGAAGAAGAGAAAAGGAAGAATGGAAAAAAAAACTTATGAGACTATCGGGGCAGTATTATGAGCTAATATTTGATTTATTGTGCTTCAAGAACAACTCCCGAGTATGGCAAGGGGAGAGAAAGCCTATTCAAAGAAATAACAGAAAACTCCTTCCCTGAAAACTCTACTCAAACGTAGAGAAGTATATGAATATCCAGGTGCACGAAGATCAAAAGTAGCCAGTCAAATTTATCTCAACCAAGCCTATCCCCAAACATTTTATAATCAAGCTTTCAGGGGTAAAAGAGAAAGAAGAAATTGTCAAGGGCATAAGAGGAAATTATCAAGGACATAAGAAGAAAGAAATAACACATATGGGTGTGTTTTGACTAACAGCAGACTTCTCAGCAGAAATCTTACAGAACAGGACAATAGGATGGTATTTTCACAGCACTGAAGGAAAAAATGGCTGCCAACCATGAATACTGTATTCACTAAAGCTATCCTTTAGAAATGAAGGAGTGGTAAAGATATGCCTAGAAAAGCAGAAGCACCTGGGGATTTAGCTAAGTGGCCTAAGCATTTGCCTGGCAAAAAAAAAAATAAATAAATAAAAGCAGAAGCATGGAGAATATAGCTCCACTAGAACTACTTCATAAGAAATTCTTCAAACCAAAATAAAACATCATTAAGAAGTAAGAAGAAAACATGAGAAGATACAAAACCCAGTGGCCAGAGTAATTATACTGAGAAATCCAGAATGCTTCAACAGGTAAGTATGGTGCATAACCTATACCATATTTTCATTTGAGGATATGAAGTTAAACATTGCTAAGTAACTTGCCTAAACTTTCACAGTAAGTGGAAAATAAAACCAGAATTGCGTGATCTCAATACTTCAGTTTTTACTGAATAAGAAAAAAACAAAACAAAAAGACCAACCTATTTCTATAGTGGATACACCCTAGGACTGAGTTTGGACATACTACCTAAACTAAGTCATAGGTTGAGTTCACACAAAGGGCCTCTGAGACTGTTGAGAGTTGCATGTATAAGAATTATTGTTATATTTTTAGCATATGTGGTGCTAAAGCGAGCACACATGTAGGAGGATTATTGAGAATATCCTCTGGAGTGGGGTTTGAGACAGAGAAGCAAGACAGAAGGCAGAAGCTGTATATTGATCACATAGTGTATCCTGGGTCTGGAGTGGTCTTTAGGAATGTTCTGAATTGCTGCAAGAAGGCTGGACCTCCACAACCTCATCACTGAATGTGAGCCATGGCAGATGGTAGTTTTAAGTTTGGCTAGGCCAGCTCCCTTGCACCAAAGGGAATTGCCAGAGCCTCAGTTGTGAGCTATCAAGAGGGCAGCAGCCCTGGCAGCTGGGAATTGAAGGTCTATATTGCTAGGGGATCTGTGTAGCATAGCACAGAGTCCTCCAAAATCTCCACAACAGCTCTTCAGGGAGATGACCTGTTGAATCAGGCCTCAATTCTTGCTTGTCTTCAGTCCCTTGAGGAAAAATCTCCCTTTCCAGTGACTTTTGACTCCCTTCTAAAGACTAGCTTGCAAAAGTCATAGTCTAAAGTATATTCAGCTTTAGAATCCTGGTGGTAGATATGGGGAAAAGAAATGAGACTAGTCAAAGGAGGCCAAGGGACACGTTTCATTAAATGGCTAATGTCTGAAAGAGTCCTGTCAGGGACAACTTCTGTGGCGTTGCGCCAAAGCCACTCTTTCTTTTCAGGAATTCCCCGTTTTGTCTTCAGTCTATGTGATTTTGTAAGCCTGACCCTCCCCCCAACCCTAGAAATAAGCCCAGGACCAAGTGATCCCAGCAACAGTGATTCGTTGAAACATAAGTGGGAACTTCTCCTGGCCTCTGACAGTTGGGCCTGAGACTCATCCTGGAAATTTCAGGAATGAGATTCTTTCTCAACCAGAGTTGCTGAATATAGATGTGGAGCTGCTGGTGGCATCACTGCCTTTGCTTGGTGAGAATTCACTTAGAAAAACTGGGGGAAAAGGAGACAGAGATAAAGGCAGAGAAAGAGCACATATGTTTGGAGAGAAGGCTTCAGCACCTGAATGCAGATAAGCCTGAGGTTACTCTTCCTTGGCCACCATTCTGCAGGCTTTTTAATTACCCTGGCAAATAATTTCCTTTTTATCTTTCTTAATACAATTTTATTCTGGTTATGGCTTTTGCTTTTAAAACAGTTCTCATGAAAACAGATGTAGCCAAAGACTGCAGACCTTAGAAGACAGCCCTTGCTGACCATCTGCTGCAACTGGGATGAGTCTAAGCTCCATGAACAACAGGGAGGCTCGCTTGAGGACCAGGAGAAAAATAGTGTTTACTGAGGGTCACACAAGTTCTGGGAGCATCCAGTGAGATTGCGTACCTGTTGGAAGACCCTCCACATGAAGAGAAGGGGCCAAATGTGTGCTGACCTTCCTCCAAAGATTCATCCAACAAATAACCCCGACTTTGAGGGCAGGCTAGGTGGTACGGGTGCCACAGTGTGATAAGAGGGATGCAAAATGAAATAGTCATGGACTCTGGACTCAAAAGGGTCTTGTTAAGGTTTTCTTCTTCTTTTTTTTTTTTTTTTTTTGCAGCACCAGGGATTAAACTCATGACCTTGTGCTTGCCAGGCAGGCACTTAGGCCACTGAGTTAGATCCCCAGCTTATTAAAGTTTTCTTAAAGTTGATATATATGAGGTAAAACTGACAAAATGTGAGTATTGCTGGAATGGATAATGGCACTAAGGATGACTTTAGCCAAAATGATTAAGGTGAGAGAGTAGAGATGATCAACTGAATTCTAGTGCATTCTAGTAGGAAAAGCTGAGAGCCAGGCACAGGTCTTTTTGTTTTGTTTGTTTTATGGTGCTGGAACTCAAACTTAGGGCCTTGTGCTTGCAAGGCAAGTGCCCTACAACTGAGCAACAACCCAACCCTTATGCACAGGTTTTATTTATTTAGTAAGAAATACCCAAAATAGATATTTATGAAGTTTAAGAGACAAGGATTGGAAAGGCAGCATGTGACAATGAAATGGTAATGTCATAAACTATCCTGTGCTCAATAATGTCTATCAGTACTGATTCATAATTCCTTATACATGTCTGATTCTCTACCACGTGCCATTTTAAATGAACACTTAATATGTCAAAGATTATTTTCCTCAGCACATGTCTCCCTATTTATCAGACTATTCTTCATCTCCTGTTTTTCTCTACTCTTACTAAAAGGTGATACTTGATAAGAAAGTGAAATAAAAGATAGAATGTATGTCTAAACTAATTTAAATACTGTGTTCATTTTTTCCATTTTCTAAATTGTCCAATTTCATCAGAGAATGACCTCAATCTAGCCTAGAATAATGAAAGCAATTATCAGCTACTTTGTTGCATAAATAAGTACTACTTTCCCCTTGCCAATCATCCCATTAAGTGTATGCTGGATTCTTCTATTTTTCTTCTTGTGTCAGAATTGAGGCAAGCATCACAAACCAAGTGGCCACACCGCTGACTAGAAGATTAAGAGACAAGCAAAGAAAATAGACTCAGAGCTTGTAAATTATCCTTGAACTAGAACAACCCTATTCTGATGAGAGAGGATGAGAATCACTTAACATTTTACAAACCTCTGTCCCCAGAAACACATTACCATGGTAACCTGGGGTTATAGAACACACAGCATCTCTCAGTCCTCTTTCATGTTCATTATTCTCGTCATATGCCATCTGACACTTTTTGGATGCCTATTATGTGTAAAGTGTATCACAAACCTTGTCATTGATGCATAAGATTTAGGCAAAATAGCGTCACCGTTTACAACTAAAAACATACCTTAAAAGTAGAAATGTAACTCTATTCACATATCCAGATTCTGCTTTTATCAATATATATTTGAAATGAGACCCAATACACATCAGACTTCTTCCTGTTATGCCAGGCAGGGCTACTTTGGCCCATTTCTTATGGATGCATCCAAAACATCAGTGCAGAGATGCATGGACAATTGATTATATAACCAGCGAAATCATTGTGGAGGAAAACCAAACCAAAGTTACCCTTCCAGCTAAGGATGTACTAGTCACCCAAAATCCACTCTGTTTATGACTACACAATTGACAGAAATCCTTAAATTTGGCTGATGCTTATGAACCCATAAAGCTGGAAGAGAACAGGATGACATTTGGTGAAAAAATAACCATATTTTCAGAGAAATGCACAGAATTCAGTAATCATCAGAAACTTTAGTTCTAACTGTGAAAGTCTTACCAAATATTGACATTTGATGTTGAGAATTCACTATCCGAAGCACTTGATCAAAAGCTGCGTAATAATTATTTAATTTAAACCCTCAAACAATCCTGTAATATAGTTTGTTTTTTCTTTTAAAAAAATGTATTATTACATGTTTATAGTACCTAATGATTGCACTCATCATGGAGAGTTGGGACTTTATGATATAATTTTGACTGATCCCATTTTAAGAAAGGAAAACTGGGGCATGGAGAGTTTAATTAACTTGAGCATAGCTATGAGGTGGTAGAACCAAAGCAGTCTGACCCACAGCTATTCTCTTACTAGCTCTGCTTTGCTGCCTCAGCATGGTCATATACCCTGGAAAAATCACTCAGCTTCTTTGCCTGAAAAGGAAAACTGTGTAGACTACAGGGCCAGTGCAGAACTTTTCTGAATTGGGTGTTAAGTTGTTTCTTCTGTTTTGCCAGAATGTAAATGAGAGAATAATCTGCATGAACCATACACTTTTATTGTTTATAGGAATGTGGAAAAGCATCTGTTCCCTTATATTCACTTATCTAATATAAGGACTGAGTCAGTTCATTTCAAAGAAGTTTTATAGATTTACAGAAGTTTTACAGATAGTTTAGAGGCAACCTACTTCAGTGATGAGGAGCAAAATCTCAGTCATCCTGCCTGGGATAAGTAAAACTACCTCTTAGAGCCACCTGCCTTGCCCTTGTACCCTCATCTGCAAAACAGGGGTAATCATAGTTCCCACTTCATGGGGTTGTTGTGAAAATTAAAGCACTTAATAATGTGCTGCGGATAGAACTTGCCCTCACTAATTATTAGCTATTAGGCTTATTGCTCAGTTCTCTGCTTTCAAAAGGTAAGTGCAGTTCTAAATCTCTTACCTGAAATTCTTACAGCCAGGTGTTCTTTGGAATTCAGAATTTGAGAAATTTTATAATGGAAGTAAGGCATCTATATTGTATATATTCTATGATGGAACTTCCTCAGTGAAATCTGGGACAGTATACCATAATTATTCGTACAGAACTCAGGTATATCTCGGTACCATGAACTTTTACTCTAATCGGGATAGGTAGAGGTGACAAGAAGCCTTTTGTCAAGTTTCGTGGCAAATAAGTTTGCCTGAAACTACAAAAAGCTATAGACAAATAAGCCTGTGTGTACAACAGTAGTTTCCTTTAGAGAACTCTGCATTACAGAATTACAGACAAGAGACTATCAGATCTCATGTAGCTCCGTGGTGTAGCACTTGCCTGGTATGCCTGGGGTCCTGGGTTTGATCTCCAGCACTGTAGCAAAAAGCTTCACAGGGTGTCCAGTACCACTCCCTGATTTCCATCTGTTCAGTGGAGTGAATCCTATTTTCACACTTCTAGATTCACCCATCCCTACCTACTCAGGGGCAGGAAGAACAACACCCTGATGATGCTTCTGCCAACCCTCTGACCTGACTCTTCATTTTCATTCCCTTCCTTTGATGAATGGCATCCCAGGTTCCAGTCACCCTGGAATCCTACCCTGGAATCCCACCTTACCCTCTAATGTTCAGACCTGTTACTCGTGCTTCCTGTTGAGACCTTTGCTACAGACAACATCTGTACTCATTCTTGCTTTCTTAAGTGGTTGTTCCATCGTGACTTATCTTAGAGATGCTCCAAGGCCAGTGTTCCCTCAGTGCTGCTGAGGCCTCAATACTCTACCCTTCAAAAACCCCTATGGCTTTCAGGAATTTCTTACATTGCCAGCTAGCATTAACCATTTCTGAAGTCACCTCTGTCTTTCCTTTGCAGCTTCATCCTCCCTCGCTCTGCAGATAAAAAGACTCTCTGCCTGCCACAGGTCCTGGGCAGCTGTCTCAGTGTTCGTGCGTGTGCACATTGTTCTTCAGTTCCCCTTTCTCATAGCCACTCTCCTCATGCTCCAAGGATGAGGCCAAATTGGTTTCTTTCTTGAGCACTGCTGTGATTGTTTTGGCAGGAAATGTTCCCCTCTCGAATGGTGCTAGTGCCCTTTAATTATTGTTTCCTTTGTGTTCCAGCTTCTCTTTTCATCACATAGTATCTGTGGAAAGGCTGTGGAGCAGTATGACTTGGGATAGAGACCTGGAACCAGATCTTGGAAGTAAATTATGCCTCTCACATTTGCAAATAATGAGAGGGACAGAGACAGAGACAGAGACAGAGACAGGGAGAGAGGATTGAAATCTCTCTTATTTGATTGTGTTTAAAGCCCCACTGCTTTGTTGTAAACCATTTAGCAGAGTGTCTGGGGCACAGTGAGCATGTGACAGGAGTTTGATGTTACTTTTGTTGTTCTAATTATTCTTTACATTATGGCATGAGTTACTTAGTGGAGGAGACAGTCCTGGTTATTGTTCAAATACTCCATAGTGTTTTCCTATCCTCTTATACACTATGTGTACAGTGAATATTTGTCAAATGAAATTGTTGTACTACTGTCAGATTGTTGTACTACTTTATATTTAAGTTGCTTCAAATCATTTTTTGGCGTGAAACTTCAAAGAATAAAAAATCTCCAACAAAGTAAGAAAATCGGCTTCACAGATGAAATTTTAGTACTTTTGTTCAAAAGCACAAATCATGAGGCAATATAGCCATTTATTTGAATAACTAAAGCCTAAATAAAATTTTGAAATCTTGTCTAGCACCGGTCCTAAGGAATAACAGTATGAGAACTAAGTGAGGAATTAATCAGTCTGGGTTGGAAGGAACGACCATCTGGCAGAAGCAATGGGAAACTTCATTAAGGTCTCTTAAGCCCCAAATACTAGGTCAATAACAGAGGGATTTGTTTTTGATCTCTATAAAACTGTAAGCGTGCATAATTGCACTATGTAATCCAACCAAATCTTTGCCTCTTCTGAGGTGCTCTGTAGTCTACCCAGCTGCTGTTCCAGATGTATCCCTTTGTCCCAAAGCTGTTTCTGGGGTTCAAGTGGGCAACAGTGGCTGAAGGCATCTTACCAGCAGTACTAGCATGTTCAGGGCTCCCCCACCACCACCGCCAGGAACTGCTGGTTGGATAGGAATCTCTGGAGATGGGCCGCCATTCCTGGCCATGCTAGGGAAATTCTAGTTCATGGGATGTAATTTTTTCTTATCTCTCCCTAAGACAGGAAACCCACAAGGAAAGATTAACACCCTTGACATTCATTGGCGAGCAGTTTGAGTCAAGGGATATCTTCTGAGTGCCCATCCTGTCCAGGTGTCTGGATTCCTCATAGGACGAGCTGAGGTGCCAAAGGCCTTTCCTGTCCTTGGAACTGGATGCCTGTGCCCTACAGTGCTTGATCAGACCATCGCCTACAGTGGCTGAGTGAGGGACTGCTGAGGAGATAAGGGCGGAGGAATCACAGAAACCAAACCAGAAAAACAAAACAAAACAAAATCCTACATCTAATACAATTGTCAGATTCAAAGGGAAATGACAGGCCTACAGGCCTTTCAGGCATGCAGATGAACTGCAGTGTGAATCTGAAAACATGGCAGATAGAGCAGAATTTGCATCCCTGTATCATTTCTAGTCCTGGAGATAGTTGGGCACTGCCAGAACCCTTCAGGGTCCCAGGATGGATACAGTGTGAGCTCAATATGTAGTCATGTGTGTGTAGGGTTTCTACTGGAGCTCCCTTCAATTTATAACCATTCCTAAGAATACCCCTAATTCTTTTGGGAAAATTATTACAAACTACAGTGTGCAGTCAAATCGTGGTGGTAAACCCAAAACTGTGTCCTCTCATTTTGCAGGTCAATATTCCAAACCCAGCCCTCTAGTCTTCACTTTCCATCCAACAAGCAGAAAATCCCCTTTCTGCTGAAGTTTACCAAAAATACCTTTGTGTGGCTTTTTACAAAAGAGCCCAAACACACACCCTGTCAGCCTAATGGGCATCTAAAAGGAGGTGTTGACTCGCCTTCTTACAAACACCACTTCCCTTCCTTCTATAGGTCCTCTTCCCCAGGACATTTCCAGGCATGGAAAAACATTCCCCAGAGAAGAGAGAAATGAAAGACTTCCATTAGCAAGTGAGCCAGGGCACCAACTGCAGGCAGCTTGAGAAGCAGTCTGTGCTGGTTTGAGGTCTCTGAGGCAAATCTGGCTGGCTGGGACCTTGTAGCAGTGTGGGGGCTGAGCTGACCAAATCACAAAAGCTTGCCAAACTAAGCATCCTAATTGTGTCTCTTCTTTTAGGTTGAAAACCTTTTCTAAAATTTGTTGATATGTTTTAAATTTCTGCACCAAACTATCATGCACTGCTGTACTCAGCACCCATTGAGGGGAACATGTGGCAGTGTTTGATTCTGTGGGGATCCGTTTCTTGAGTTCCCCTGTGCTTTTTAGGGTCTTCTGCCAGATATAGCCTCTGTGATTTTCAATAGTCATCCCTCATTTCTCACCAGTAGATGTGTGGCCATTTTATCCTTTTTCTAATTTTCAGTTGGCTTAGAAATCAGAAAAATAAAGCTGGCTAAAACTCTGAAAAGCACAAGCGAAGAGGGCTTTGTTGTGGTAAGGTACATGAACCCCAGTGCATGGGCTCAGTGGCAGACATCCTTCCCTGTAAAATGAGTATTCTCTTGTATCCTAAAATTATTAGGTGGACAGACCTGAACCCCAAACATGAGGAATTTTACTATAATAAGAATGCAAGTTCACTTCTCTCAAGTTTTACTGATTTGTTCAGTTGTTTTCCCACAGCCACCGCAAACTGACTCAGAGTATGGCAAGAATGACAATACAGAAATTCTGAGCCTAGGTCTTAAGTGGTGGCACATGGCATCTCTATAACACTCAGGAAATCACTGAGTTCTAACCAGGCTGTTCTTGATTAGACATACATATCAGAGCTATTCTTGTCAGAGAGTAGGCATGAAAAGTGTATCAGTTAGCTTTGGTTATGTAATAAGTCATCCTAAAATCTAGAAGTTTTAAATAACAATTTTTGTTTCTTTATGATGCACTGGATCAGAAATTAGGAGCAGACTCATTGGAACGGCTTGTGCTGTTCTACTTGGATTCAACTGGGGACTTCAGCGGGGCCATGTGAGGTACTGAGAAGGCTGGCCCTCTCTCACCGCATGGTCTCATCCTGCAATCAGTCAGTTCAGAGTTCTTTCAGTGGATACTTGATTCCAAGGAAATGGAAGTTGTCTGACCATCCAATACCATGTTGTCACTCCTGCTTTTTTTGTGAATCAAAGCAAACTTTGAGACTACTCCAGACACCACCTCTTGATGGGAGAAGTTGCAAAGACTTTGGCTATTTTCAATCTACTGTAATAGAAACCCATAAAGAAATAATTACATGTAAAATATTCTGGTTTTAAACTAATCATCTTTCCATACCCTATCCAGCCTTTCATTATTTGATTACTACTTGTGAATTAACAAAGTGTTTTTGTATTCATTATTTCATGTATCCACATGACAAACTTTTAAAGCATGTCACATATCATTTTCAGAAAAGAGACTAGAAATCCAGTCTTACCCAGGGGCTTAGCTACAAAAGGACCTTAAGTCCTATGTTTGCTCCCTACACTGTTCTTATAAGGAATTCCATTTCTTTCAAGAGAATCTGATTTGGTTAATTGTAATCATGTTTGACATCAGAATGGAAGTATTTCTTTCCCCTAGGCTTAAGCCTTCCAGTTCAGAGGTACTTACTGAAGATGAGCACATTCTTTGTCTAGGATGTGCTTGTTTCTAACCAGGCCTACAATTCCAGACCTGCTCCCCAGAAAGCTTACGCCACAAACTAGAGTGGTTTTACTACTAGAACATACACAGCTATTACTCCTCACAAAGAGGGCTTGGCAGCGCCATTTCTCTAAGGAAAGGTAGTAATGTATAGGAAATTTTTATGCCTTCAAAAGATATATAGTGAAATTCTCCAAACCATTTTCCTTAAAAGATCTACCACATCTGTCCCATCAGTGTGGAATGTGATGGTTCTGGAGTCTAACTGAAAGTTTTATACTCAGCTGGAAAACAGGTTTGAGCTGTCAAATATTCAGCTGAAGAAAAAAGTCAAAAAAGAAAAAAGAAGAAAGAG
>RJWT010029717.1:0-14866 GCA_004365215.1 Cuniculus paca | reverse complement strand
CCTAAGGGAGTAGAATAGAGCTAGATGTTATACTTAATTTCTTTCACATTGATTTGTCACAGAAAAGGATTGTTCTTTCTTGTCTGTAATGATAACTTTTCTTTCTTTTCTTTTTTTTTTTTTTGCAGCACTGAGTATTGAACTCATGACCTCGCACTTGCCAGGCAGGCATTTAGGCCACTGAGCTAGATCCCCGGCCCTTATGATAACTTTTCTTGGTTTCACCATTTTTTAAATCCTAAAATGTCTTTTGTTCAACCTGAGTTTTAAGTTATCATCTCCACTCAGTCTCCTTTTGGAGCCCAACATGTATGTGCCTTCCCAGGACCTTGCTGCTTCACCCAGAGGTACAACACAGCATGTGGCAACTGGGTAGATCCAGTGTGAGTCTCCAGTATCTCATTCTCTAGCATCATGACTCAGGCACTTCTTTTTGCCCCCCTCAATCTCCACTTATTCATTCATAAAGTTTGCAAAATCACAGTATTAAACTCAGAAGTTTGTTTTTATATTGACTAAATGATTTGATCTATGTAGACCAATAAACTCAAAGCTTGGAAATTCGTCACTCTATTAATATTTACATTTTTCAATAATGTCCCAATGTTATATTATTTAAAAACCTAATATTATCAACACTACTCTTACTAAAAGATGACAGTTTTTAAAATCATCTTTAATTCATTTTTCAATGCTAACACTGTGTTTTTTATCTAAATATTCCTGGCATTATACTCTCCTATTTATGTCCTACTTTGTTTTTTCTATACTGTGGATTAAACTCAAGACCTTTGTGCTGAGTTATATCTCCAAAACTTTTATTTTTTTAATTTTAAGACAGGATCTTGCTAAGTCATTCACTTGTGCGCAGGATTGGCTCAAACTTGTAATTCTCCTGTCTCAGCCTTCCAGAGTGCTGGAATCACAGAAGTATGCCACCATATCTGGCTTATTTTATTTATTTTGTTTGTGATTAAGGCCTCACTTTGTAGTGCAAACTGGCCTTGAATTCACAATGTAGCCCAGGCTGACCTCGAACTCGTGGCAATTCTCAGTTTATTACCGTTTAATAGTTCCAGGGGTGGTATGCACTTGTGCTGGAGAGATTCCCCGTGTTTTTGGAGAATTGGAGTTCGCCCAATGGAGTGGTAGAACGCCCTGCCCTGGCTGTGCTTTACAGCTCATAGCTGGATGGCCCACTTCTGTTTACTTCCTGACTACTCTCCAAACAGTACTGTTACCAGAGCTGCACTGGAGATGAGAAGGGTCCCACTTATTGCCCAAATTGAAAATTTCCACAGGACATCACTTAGTGAAAATTAGGGTGTTACTGGGCAGTAAATCTCTCCAACTTTAAATATGGAAAGGAACTATTGTTTCCTTAAGGCACTAAAAACCCTCTTTGTAATTTTTATCCTAACTGCTTTAATCATGAAGGAAAATTTCAGGTATATTAATGCTACACTTTTTCCCAACATTTAGAAAATAAATTACTTTTGTTTAAAGAGAGATACCAAGTTTACCACATACAAATTATATGTATATGTTTGTGTATGTATTAGATTATAATTCAGGTAGCATTTCAGCCTATTCCTTTCTCCTAAGATAGTTTATAAGAAGATGGTGTCATTATACAGTTTCATCTAATTCTTTACTTGCAGGTCCTGGAATTACTAGAAATTTCAATGTTCACAAAGTGTATCTGTGTTGTCAATTATGTGCCTATGAACATTTTTCCATTCTCATTTCTTCTTTTTTTTAATCACTAAGAATTGAACCCAAGGTTTTAAAAAGCACATAGCAGTTCTTAATTACCTTCTTTATGTAAGCTTATTTTGCCATTTTGACCATAGAAACCACTTACGTTATTGACTGGGGTACTTATTTCTCAAGATATGTGAAAAAAAGGTATAAAAATTTATTTTCCAGATGAGATTTTTAAATATAGATTATTTTGTTTATATGTTTTCTTTTTCTCTCTCCCCAGAGATACAATTATATTTATTCCTTAAATTGTTTTTAATTTAGTGAAGTAATATGGGTTCATGATTTAGATTTGCTGTTTTCTAATTTTAATATTCAGCATAGTTACCCAGTTAAATGACACTTTCTGTATCCTTTATCACTGGACAGGATCTGAGCAGGTCTCCTATAGAAGAGACTAGGATTTCGCCTTGCCCCACCCATGGCGTAGATAGAAAATTCACTGACTTCCATCATAGGAAAGAATTTTGGGATGCATCAGTGAGAGACATAAAAAAAGGTATAGGCAGAATTAAAGAAGTGCACACTCAGAGACAGCAGAGTGGGAGCCCTCAGAAAGAGGCACACTGTAGTCTGGGCTGAGAGCTTTTATGTGGTCGTGGTGGTGTCTTTAAGATGGATGATGTAGGGTATGGATTGCTACTCTCAGGCTACTCATTTAGTGGGCTACATTAGAGTGTAAACCATTTGTATGTGTTTAAAGTTTAGAGATATGCTGCCCACTTAATAGTGTTGTTTTCTTTTAGGGACTCAAGTCTGTGAGAGGAAGCCAGGCTCAATTTATAGCTGAAAAGCAGGAGCACAATTTATAGAGGCATATGGTATCATTAAGACTCTCAGTCATTTTTTTTTTAAATAAGTTTCCTGGAAGGGGAAAAAGCATTGTAAGTTTGGATAACTTTGTTTCCTAATGATGTTGGTTTTTTTATTTAAAAAAAAAAGAGTACAATTTTTATAACATGATTTTCCTTGTCTTCTTTTCACCTATCTTTATTTCTTATATACTATCCCACTTTTACTAAAGTTCAGTCTCTTGGGAATCAAGAGCAAAAACAAAGTCATCCATCTTCAGCAAACACACAAGATAACACCTACTGATAGTACCAAGCACAAAATCTGTGATGCTCCCCACGATTGCAATTCCATTTAACTACCAATTCCCAAGAAGCCCAATTCATCTGCTAAAGGAGATAAACAAAAACCACAGTCATTATTTCAGGGAACATATTGTATTTTCCCTCTTTGAGACAATTCTAAAAGGGGCTGCTTCACCTTACATCTTCAATCTCATAATGGTGAGAAAACCCTATAACTTAAAGGCTAAGCGTTTATTACAGTAAGTGTAAAATAGAACAAAACTGTTGGGTTTCTACAGAGTTTTACGGGAAACCCCTTCTGACCCTTCTGTAAACAATTCTGTTGCTAAAGTCCCCATTTTATGGCGGTTTGCTCTGTCATCAGTGTGGAGTTATGGCTGGAATAAATTCTTGGTGAGGGCTTCAAGGTTGGCATGGGGATGCCTTTCCTTCCGAGATCTTATAATTGATGTGTGTAATTTGTCAAGTGCAGAACATAGGCCATGCTTCTTTATTCACAAACTTCTAGAGAAGTTAATTGTCAACTATCACCTTCAAAATCTGGCACCAGAATTCAATATTTAAATCATTTTAACAAGAACCAGTCAGGAAAGCTTTGTCATTTACCTCTAGTGAATATATTGATCTATTATTAAAATGAAAATTACTTTAAAAGGATTTTAAGGTTTTTAAAAGACTATTATTTATCTTTTTTGCATGTTTTGAGATGTATCTTAGGTTTTTACTATATTTGAATTTTAGAGAAGGGATGAAAATTAAAGTATAAGTAGATTATAAGTAATATCAAAATGTACAAACTTAAACTGTCTTTATTTGAACAGTACTTAATGGAAAATTGTATTTTCTATGTATTTCATTGATGAGGCTATGTATTTCTTAAGCAATGTGTAATACAGTTATACAATTTGTTTTTTGGATGAGACACTTACAATGTTTATGCTATTTGGTTTTTTTCTTTTTTTTCCAATTATTCTGTTTATTTTCCCATTATTCCGTCATATCGTATTTGTAATATTTTTATGTGTGTTGAAAAGCATAAAATCCTCCTAATAATTTATTTCATAAAGAAAAAGTTTATGAATATAAAGAAAAGCCATTTTATTTATTTCTGTCCTATTTACTTCTTTAAAATGAACTATTTGTTTCTGTCCTATTTACATCTTTAAAATGAACCATTAATATGTGTCTTAAAATTAACAAAAATACATTATACATTATAGTTTCAGATTTAATTGGTTATTAGATCATTAAGAAATTTTTTCTGCATATGCTATATAACTTTTCTGTAAAGAACAGGTGTGAGATGACATTGAATGAAATTTCATTATGATAAAAGATTTTTTTAGAATAATTATGTCTGGTCCTCCAGTAATCATCAGCTGAAAAATATTAACTTTAATTTTTATTCTAATTTTAAGAATAAAAATTCATACCTCAAAATGTATCTTTCATTAGATGAAACAAAACAAAGCAAATAAAAAATGTGTGGTGTACAAGAATTGTGGCTAATTACATTGTGTTTAAGATAGTTATCAGTTAAGCAAACTAGTTGTTTCTATCAGAATAGTTTTCCACAAATAATAATAGTAACACATTGTACAAGTAAGAGACCTGTTCTATGTTCCTTTTAAGCAATTCATTGAAACTGAGATGTATTTGAGTTCTTTTTATTTTGAAGTGGACTTTGCTATCTTTATTCCACTTGATTTTCAGATGCAAATGTTAGACTGTTTCACGTTCTAATCAGTAAAGAACTCTGAGATTAAATCATAATTTAATGATCTTTTTCTTCCCAGGGAACTGATGCAAAATTTAGATCTGAAAAAGAGGATTTTTTAGGGCCGGGGATCTAGCTCAGCGGCCTAAGCGCCTGCCTGGCAAGCGCAAGGCTGTGAGTTCAATCCCCGGTGCCGCAAAAAAAAAAAAAAAAAAGAGGATTTTAATTTTTATTTAATTGGGCTGATCTTTTTGTAAAATCTCTGCAGCCTTCCTTAGTTTTGCTAAATATGAAACACTAGAGAAAATCAGCTGCATGAAAGTGTATTTTTAGTAGGAAATACAGCTTTTTGAAACACATCTTCATATATGAACTGATATTTTTAATGTGTATGTGATAATGTCCATTTCTCTGGAGTTGGAAAATTGTTTCAGTTTTTTGTAAACAAGAGCTAGGAGTTTGAGTTTCAACAATCAGTTGAAACTCAATAAATTGAAATTTCAATAAATTGAAAGAAAAAAATAGTTTTCATTTTTACCCATGTATTTCTCATTTCTAATGGTCCTTAGTTTTCTATAGAGATCTGAATTTCCATCTGGTATCATGTCCATTTAGGTTTAAATCTACTTTTACAGTGTCTTACAGTGCAATTGATGGCGACAATCCTCTTAGTTTTCTTTTATCTGAAAAGAAATCTTTATTTTGACTACATATTTGAATATTTTCACTGCACAAGGAATTATGAGTTAGAAGGGATTTTTTTTTTGTTTATTTTTCTTTCAGGATTTAAGTTTGCTATAAGCAATGTATAATGTGTTGTTTTTTTCTCCTGAATGTTATCAACATTTTCTTTTTGTCTTTGTGTTTTGGTATTTTTATTATTATGCAATTGCATGGTACTCTATTTTTATCTTTCTGAAGGTTTGCGGAGACACTTGAATCTATAAATTTCTTATTTTCACCAATTTTGGAACATTTCCTGAACTATTTAATCAATTAGATTTTATCTCCCTTCTTCTTTTAGGAATCCAGTTATGTACATATTCTGAACTTTTGTTTGTTTGGTTCCATCTAGTCTTTTCTCTCTTTCTTTTGAAGAAAATGTCTATCGATTTGTATTCAAATACATCACCCTTTTTCTTTGTTGCCTTCAATCTGCTGTTAAGCTAACTGAAATTTTTAATTTCAGATATTATATATTCAAGCCTAGAATATCCTTTTGGTTCTTTTTTAAACATTACATTTTTTTTCTTTTTAGGTTTATTAGTTTAAAGTTTATTTAAAGAAAGTCTTATTTATCATAATTATAATTGTGTTGTAGTGTGGGTGTTGTTTGTTAAGTCTAATATTTAGTGCAGATATTGTTTCTAATCCCATCTCAGGAGTCATCTTCAATGTGCTATGGACTGTGGAACATGTGTTTATTTTCATTTATTTTCATTTTGGACTGTTTTCTGATCGATGTGGAGATTTTGGATTTTGTTTTGCAAATAACACTGATTTCTGTTTTTTTTAACAGATATAAATGTTGTAGAAATACACATATTAAAGTATCCTTTGCAATGAGTGATTGTTGAAATCTAAATCTACTTTTTTAACCTCTCCAGAAATGTGTGGAGACAGTCTTCCTGATAGTCCATTTTGGTTGCTGTTACAGAACATTATAGATTGAGTGGCCTATAAATGGCAAAAAAATTATTTCTCACAGTTCAGGAGACTCAAAAAATCCATAGTGAAGGTACTGGCAGATTTGTTATTTGATAAAGGCTCACTTCTTGGTTCATGAAGAGCCATCTTCCCACCATGTCCTCACACGGCGAAAAGGGGAAAGGAATTCCTTGGGTCTCTTTTACAAGGCCACTAATCCATTCCTGAGGGTTCTGTAGCTTCATGAGTTACATGTGCACACTCTATCTCCACATACCATCACACTGGGGATTAGGCTTCAACATGTGAATTTGGGAAAAAGGCACCAACTGTTCATTCTATAGCATCTGCTAATGAGTACTTCAGAACATAGGCAGATTTTGGGCAAAGTTTTATATGTATAAATGCTCTCTCTTTCTCTCTTGCTGTCTCTTTGATTCAATTCTCTCATTTTCCATTTTCTTTGGTTTCCAAAGCTCTGTCCTACAATTTTCTGAGCTAGTAACTGTGTTTCCTTTGTTTACTTTATCCATCCATATTGGGCACACTGGGTCCTGACCTCCAGCTCAAAATCACAAAGCAGACAATTCACCTGGTAATTTTCCTCTCCTCCAGCTCTCTAGCTTGTCTAGTATCTGCTTGTTCTGGGTGAAGTTCCAGTACTTTCCAGTATTTGCTTTTTATACTTTGTCCATACTTTGTAGATTTTTCTTGTTGCAGAATGATTGGTCCTGAAAAGATCTATTGAATTTGGATTGGAAAGAATTTCTCATATTGTAAAATCTTTGAAAATGAATTTTATGGGCTGTTTCATCATAGCATTAACAATACTCTGCTAGGATGAACAACATGAAATTGCTATATATATATATATATATACATATATATATATTTTTTTTTTTTTTTTTTGCGGCACCGGGGATTGAACTCACGACCTTGTGCTTGCTGGGCAGGCGCTTACACCGCTGAGCTAGATCCCCAGCCCTGGTTTTGAGGCAGGGTCTCACTATGCCGTTCAGGCTGGCCTTGAGCTCCCTTTGCATCCCAGGCTGGTCTCGAACTCACAACCATCCGCCTATCTCAGCCTGCCGAGTGCTGGGATTACAGGTGTGAGCCACCACGCCCGGCTGAAATTGCTATTTTTGCAGGTCAGAAAAAGTTAAACAGTCACCACATCTTGTAGTTCAGACTAGTGTATATGTTCTTGTGTATTTCTCCAAATAGGTATGTCCTGTTTATAGAAAACTTGGTACATGTGCAAACGCGTGTTATATAGAGTGCATGCCCGGTTATGTACCCTTAAAGGTTGTGGTATGAACTGGAAAAAAAATTCTTGGGTAAGAAACACAAAGAATAGCATAGAAAATAGAGGAACAAATCCCTAGTCTTCTATCTCAATACAAATAAGAGACTTGGAATGTTTGCTGTGGGCTTTTCATACTGTGGCACAGAGATTTGAATGTCTTAATGAATTTGTCTGTTTACCTTATTCTGAAAAACCACATCAACAATCTGTATGTCTATTTAATCCTTGAAAGAAAATAAATCCAAAACTTCATTTGTCAAAGATTGAGCTATGATTTTGTTAACAAAGCATAGTATCACATACTAGCAATTTGTGAATTAAGAACATTTCTATTAATTTGTATATTTGGCAAGAAAATGTTAATTGAAAAAGTGAATTTTGATTCCTAAATATAGCATGGTGAGTGTTAATTGGTCCACAGCACTTTTTACAACAATGAAAAAATATATCTGGAAAGTATACAATATACTATCATTCAAAAAAGTGTCCCCACACATGTCTAGATTTATGCTAGAATTTAAAATTTTTATTGAAATGCACTACTTTTGCATATTTATGGAGTACAATATGGTAATACAGTACATGTATATGGTGCATAATAATCAAATAAGGATAATAAGTATTGCCATCTCATCAACTATTCATAAATTCTATGTGCTGGAAATTTCATACTCTTGTTTTCTAGTCATTGTTAGATACATCATAGTTTGTGTTAATCACTAGATTCCTACTGTACTGTATAAAGAAAGCACTGTTTTCTAATATCCAACTCTGTCTTTTGTGGTTCCATTATAAATTTAGGATTCTTTTGTGGATGTCTCAGGAGAGTGTCATTGGTATTTTGATGAACATTGCAGTGAATCTACAGATTGGTTTGGGTAATATGATCATTTTAACAATTGTAATTCTTGCTGTCCATGAACATGGATTGTCTTTCACTGTGTGTGTCTTCAATAATTTCCAGCATTGCTATATTATAATTTTCATCATAAAGAGCTTTCATTTTCTTGCTTAATTTTTTTTTTTTTTTTTGCGGCACCAGGGATTGAACTCACGACCTTGCGCTTGCCGGGCAGGCGCTTAGACCGCTGAGCTAGATCCCCAGCCCTTTCTTGCTTAATTTATTCTTAACCATTTAATTATTTATAGCTGCAGGGAATAAGTTTGCTTTGTTATCTTTTCCAGTTAGTTCATTACTGGTGTATAAATATGGTACATATGTAATGTTGATATGGTATCCTGAAATTTGTTTTGAATATAAGTTTTAACAACCTTTTGATGAAGTATTCAGGTTTTTCCGTATGTAAAACCATGTTATAGGCAAATGTGGATAATTTAGCATCCTCCTTTCCAATTTGGGCACCATTTCTTGTTTTATTTTTTTTTTCTTGCCTCACTAGTTTTTCTAAGTCTTCCAGTACCGTATTAAAGAAAAGTAATGGTGTTGGATATCTTTATCTCATTCCTGAGCTCAGAGAAATCACTTTCAACTTTTTGCTGTTCAGTATAATAGTGGCTATGCATTTTTCACATACGACCATTAATAGTTGAGGTATGCCCCTTCAAAAACTAATTTATTTTTTATCATGAAGAGATCTTCATTAATCTATTGAAATGACCATGTAGATATTATGTCCGTCATTTGTTGATGTGTTGTAACACATTTATTTATTTATTTATTTGAATATGTTGAGCCACTCATACAACCCTGGGATGAATCTCACTTAATTATGATGTATGAACTTTTGAAATGCTGTTGAATTTAGTTTGCTAGCATTTTATTGATGATCCATGCCTGTGAGTGATATGGGTTGATATGTTTCTTTTGTTGTACCTTGGTCTGGTTTTGGTATCAAATTAACATTGGCTCCATTAAATGTTTTGGCAAACTTCTTTTCATTGCAATTTTTTGGAATAATTTGAAAATTATAATAGTTCTTTAAATACTTCATAGAATTCAATAGTAAAACCACCAACTCTTAAACTTTTTTTTGATGAGAGACTTTCATTTCATGTTTCAGTCTTATTATTTATTATTAATTCATTTAACTTTTCTGTTTCTCCTTGATTCCATTTTGGAAGTTTGTGTGTGTTCTTGAATTTATCCATTTCTTCTAGATTTTCCCGTTTTTAGCATAGTAGATTCATATGTTCACAGCAGTTTCTTTCAGGCCTTTATATTACTGTAGTATCAGGTGTTTTTGTCCCCTTCTTCATCTCATTAATGACTTGTCAACTGTTTTTATCCCTTTAAAAAATCACCTCTTTGCATTCTTGATGAAAGCAATTCCAACTGTGGTGAGATAGAATTTTAAAATGTTGTTTTCATTTGCATGTGACCATTTATTCTTTTTTGAGAAGTGTCCATTCAGGTCATTCACACATTTATCCATTAGGTTATTTGGATGTTTTGTTGTTTGTTTGTTTGCTTTTATTTATTTATTAATTTTTTTTTTTTGTACTGGGAATCAAACTCAAGACTTCACACTTGCCAAGCTAGCACTGTACCTCTGAGTTATAACCCCTGCCCTATTTGGGTTTTCTTGAGTTAAGTTTTTTCAGTCCTTTTATAATCTGGACATTAAAATTTCTGTTGGTAGCTGACATGCTTTTCTCTCCTTCTGAGGTCTTTTGCACCTTAATGTTTCCTTTGCTGAGCAGAAGTTTTCATACGAAGCTATCCCATTTGTTGATTGCTATTATTTCCTGAGCTATTGGAGTCCTGTTCAGGAAGTTGTTGCCTATGCCCATATCTTATCCTATATTTTATTCTAGTATCTTCAAGGTTTCAACACTTATTCTTTGATCTTTGATCTGTTTTTAATTAATATCTATACAAGGTGGGAGATAGGGACCTAATTTCAATCTTCTATGTATAATTTTCATCTAATTTTCTCAATGCCATTTCTTAAAGAGACTATCATCAAGAATATAAAAAGGAGGGTGGGTGTGAAAGTGCACATCTGTAATTGCAGATCTCTGGGAGGCTGAGGCAGGAGGATGACAAGTTCAAACCCAGCCTTGGCATCTTAGCAACTCAGAAAGACCCTGTCCACCAAAAAAAATATTAAAAAGGGACTGAGAGGGGTCAGGGATATAGCTCAGTGGCACAGCACCTGCCTGGCAAGTGTGAGATCATGAGTTCGAACCTGGGTACCAAAAAACAAAAAAAGAAGATAAAGAAAAAGAATGAACAATAAATCAATAAATGTTGGTGAGGATGTGGAACAATAGGATCCCTTCTATATTTCTGGTGGGTATATAAATTAGTACCGCTACTATGGAAATAAGTACAGACATCCTCAAAAAACTAAAAATAGTCCTTAAACATTTTATTCAGCTGTATCATGCCTTTTATATACCCAAAAGAATTCAAGTCAGCATGTTATAGAGATACATGATATTCATGTTCAGTGCAGTGCAACTCACAATAGTTAAGCTAGGGAGCCAGACTAGGTGCCATGAATGGTTTAATTGATAAAGATTTAATATAATATATGATCAGTCACAAATAAGAAGAAAATCTTTTCACTTGCAGGACAGTGGATGGAAATCATCATGTTAAACTAAATAAATCAGACTAGGAAAATCAAAGGAAAATGAAACACAGCTCTTTGTTTCATTGATCTTTTTGTATTTTTTATTTAACTTTGAATTTATTTTCTTTTGCTTCTGAAGTTTACTATTTATTTCCTTCTACTAATTTTGGGTTTGATTCTTTCTTGATTTTCTAGGTCTTTGAAGAGCACTGTTAGTTTGTTTGAGATAGCACTTTCTTTTTTAATATATGTATTCATTGCTTTTACGTTTCCTCTTAGTATTGCTTTTGATATATCCCCAAGTTTTTATAGGTTGTATTGTCATTTTTATTCTGTAGAATGTTTTCTTTCTTTCCCTTTAAATATTCAAAATATCATTGGTCATGTAGAACCCTATTATTAAATTTCTACTTTTTAATGTTTTGCATTCTGCCTATTGTTGATATATAGTTTTATTTCTCTATGGAATGAAAAGATATGTGACATGATTTTACGTTTTAAAAATTTATGCATATCAGATTTCTGTTTTATATATGAGAAGAATGTGTTATATTGCTATTGGACCAAATATTTTGCAAATGACTATTAAGCTGATTCATTCTATAGTATGAAAAACTCAAAGGGTTTTTTTGTTGTTGTTGATTTTTTCATTTTTTGTATCTCTCTCTTTTGTATATCTCTTGAAGTATTTAATTCTTTTATTGTGTAAGTCTGTTTCTCTCTTGTAACTGTTCGATTTATGTATTTTTTTAATCTCATATTCAGTGCTTTTATATTCAAAATTGTCATATCTTCCTATGAAGCTGATTCGCTTATCAATATTTAATGAATTTCAGAGTTTTTAAACTTAAATTTTACTTTATCTGATAGGTAGTCCTGCTTGACTTTGGTTTTAATTTGCATGATATATCTTTTTCCAAATCTTAACTTTTAGTCTATTTAAATCTTTACCAGTGAAGTGAGTTCAGTTCACAGGCCTTTGCGATAGGTTTAACTGCAGAGGATTTTGGAGGCGGGTAAACTCGGCATGGCAGGTATTTCTGATTGGAGGATGAGAAATCTTTCTGCTTTGCACAAGGAAGCAAAGGATGCCCTAAGGCAGGAGATCTGACAATGTTCGATGCGTAGGGTAATAGCATTAATGGCCCTAAAGTTATATAACCCTTTTAAAATCCAGTGAAAGTATTTGATTCCATACCCTCCTAGAGCAGAATCACACATATTAAGGATCTATGACAAGATTTTGCCTTATTTGTCCTAAAGTTATTATCCTTTGATTTTTAATACATATTCCTTTGTTCTTGTATGAAAGGACAAGTTAAAGGAATATTGATGCTGTCAGGGTACTCTGCAGAGTTAATACAGTCTTCTTTAACTTTATTAATATTTAAACTGAAGATAGCTGCTTTGTATTTCCAAGGTACTTTGAAGGATCTATTACTCAGTAGAATGTCCCTTTTCCCCTTATTATAGCAGTTGTTCAGAAAACCCCTCAATCTGCAACTATTCCATACTGCTAGACTGAAATACCATTTCCAAAACTACAGTTCTTCTGCTAAACAATTTTTCTAGGAATGGTGCCATATCTCTAGCTACTTGGCTTTGCCAAAAGGCAATACTCCTCCAATCGCCCTAGCTCTGGGACTGATACCAAATGATGGTTCAGGCTGGGGGTAGGCAGTAAATCAGCAGTAAAAACTGAAAAATGTGGCAGCTTTTCATACCTTTTATCTTTTTTCCAGATGATTGGCCTATCTCTCTCACCTTCTGCTTCTATTCATGAAAGAAGCCTTCATTCCCCTTCATTTGTGACTTGATGGTAATATATTCACTTGACAGCGCCTTTCTCAATTGTGAGAGAAAATTCGCACCTTTCAAAGCTAATGCAATCAGATTTCCGAAGACTATAGTCTTTTTCCAGCACCTATGTGCAACTGTGCAATGCCTGATAGAAGCGGATGGTGTGATGAGTGGGAAATGGGCCTGAACAAAGTGTCAGACAGTAGAATGGGAGCCAGGAGAGAGGTTCAAAGTAGTGGGCAGAAGGCATCTCTCACAAACATTCAGTCTGACTGAAGGCTGCCTTCTGGTTTCAGCCTTCCTGGAAGTTGAGGCAGAGAAGCTGTGAGTTGCTTTGGCCAGGAAAGCCAAACTATGTTGCCTGTATTTAATAAGGTATAAAACTATGAGCCCATCCTTGGAGATCATAGCTATGTGGTATTTCTTGCATGTAGAAATTAAAGTCATCTGCCTCTACTCTGTATAGCTTTGATAGAATACTGTATTTCTTGCTTCATCATTTGTCTGCCTTGCCTTTCTCCCTCCTTTCCTGTTTTCCTTGGTTCTTGCTTCTTGCCTTCTTTCTAACCCTACCTTTTCTCTGGCTACACCCTTCTCTTTTTAAAAACTTGGTTGCCTAGGGTAAAGTGTGTTGCATTTATGCTGACTTAATTACTGTTCCTAGTAAGCCAGAGGCAGCTGTTATTTCCACGTTTACATGCAGTAGCAGGGGCAGAGAGGTACACATATTAAGAAAAACATATATTTAAGAACCGATTCTTCATCTTTTAGTTAATGTTATTATGCCTTGCTATTATCTAATAAATTTCTCGGTATTTGATTTAAAAAGAAGGGATTGATTTTATATCCTGAGTTTCTGAGTATATACTAACACCTAAAAAAAGTAATGATTGATAAATAGGAAGCTCTCCCTCTCTTTCTCTCTTTACAGAAATGTAAATTAAAATAAAAAATATATGCACACACACATATATTTCTAATGATCTGCTGTCGCACAAGTGAAGCTGAAAGTAAGAAGTAGCTGTGTGTTTAGGAGTACTCTCTGAATCTGGTCAATGTGCAGTTATGAATCTCTTGCTCAGTGAATGTTTCCCCAAAAGGTAGTGAACTCTTGAGACCACCTTGATTTTATGACTCTTGTGGTTCCTTGGCCTCAGAAAGTGGTTCCTACAGGCACAGAGTTTTCCTGGCTGGAATTTCACTCAGTTTTTCTTGTTTCTACTTTAGAAAACATGCCACATGAACAATGATGCCACAGGCAAAGAAATCAGTCCAATACTACAATTTAAACTTAGGACAAATCCTGCCCTCACTTGCATTTGCAATTTGCGAATGCAATCAGTAGGAATTCTGCCCACACATGAGCTGACAGAATCGAGGCTCTCAGGTTAGCAATTATTAAAATGTAAAAGTCCATTTATCCATTTTCAATATATTTTATTCAGTTGTTTCTGAGGCAGAATCCTGAACTGCCTTCCCTGTTTCTGCTCCCTGAAGGCATCCAGCTCTGAGGGTAGCTCCCAGCTCTAAATATCCTCATTGTTTAAGGCACTGCATGAGAGCAAAATGAAACTGTAAGGTCAGTCTCACAACCTTAGCTAGTGAAAATTAGAAGTCAATAATTCTGTTACCATCAAAGAGAATTTAAATGCAACAGAATTTTTAAAGCGATGTTGTATGAACATTTTGGCAAATGTCATTAAGGGTGGGGAAGAAAATTAAAGGGCTACATACATCAGCTACAGAAAAAAAAAACCCTGGAACTTTCCTATATTTGATATCCTGAAATAAGTATTTCTATTTATTAATAGAATTGGTACGGTATCAGGAATGGCTTTTTGTTTAAGAAAGAGGAATACCAATACCAGTCATTCTTCTGTAATAGTGAATTAATAGAAAATGGGAAGTACATTGTGGAACAGTGTAAAATATGGACTCTAAGTCGCAAAGGAAAATTTTAAAACATGGTAATAGTGGAAAGTCTCTAAATTTCTGT
>RJWT010029716.1:0-14819 GCA_004365215.1 Cuniculus paca | reverse complement strand
GAGGTCATGAGTTCAATCCCCGGTATCAAAAACCAACAACAAACTTGAAAAATGACTACGTGGAACTGACACACCCCAGGAGATTGGGGGGCAGTAGCGATGCCAGTTCAAAGCTACTGCAACAACTAAGATGAGATGATGGTGACTTGGGACAGGTGAAACAATATAAAGCCACCATGTTTTTTAATCATTCTGTACCTGATTTATCTGTACCATAATTTATTATTTAAAAAAAAAAATGTAGTCCAGTGTGGTGGTACATGCCCATAATTCCAGCACTCTGGAAGGCTAAGGCACAAGATCCAAGTTTGAGCCCAGCCTGGGTAACTTAGCAACTTAATGAGAACTGCCTCTAAACAAAAAAATTTGTAAAGGGGTTCAATCTCTAGTACTAAAAAAAATAAATAAACCAACCAGCCTACCTCCAGGTTTATATAAAACTACGCCTGCTACAACATGATGATAGGCAAAAATGGAAACAACCAAAGTAGCAAAAAATAAGAAAGAGAAGATAGGTATTTACTGCTAAATATTTGTTCCACTCTCTGTATCAAACCTTTTAAAAACATGCAAATTGTAATACCATTTTTTAAGGAAAACTCTGAAAGTATAGTGAATATATATATATAGTAAATATATGTGACATGTAGATGGTTCGATTGGTGCCATTATTTCATTTTCTTACCATTGGATATCTGTATTTTTAATGCTCCCATAATGAACCTATCTAACTTATAAAGTTTCATAAGAATAAAAACAAAACATCCAGGTTACTCACATTATTCTCCAGTTGCCCATTTTCCCACACCTCAATCACAGGCAATTACTATACCTATAAATGGTCATTTCAACCACAGATGGAGAAAACTCAGGAAAATAGGCCTAGTTTGTCCACAATCCCAACTCCATTGGTTTTACTGTGCTAAATAACAAGGTATGTGTGGAAAAAAAATATGAATCTCTGCCTAAGAACCTCCAGTGTAATCATGTGTCTTTGTTTGTAATTAACACATCATCAAGGGAAACTAACTTATAATTACACCCGACAGTTACTAACATATTAGAAACTCAAATTCTTACCCCTTTGACTGGCCGTTTGCCCGATTTTCAAAAAATTTTATCTCCAAAATATCATTTACTCCCAAAGAATGAACTGCTTCAGTTAAGTCTTCATCTGTTGTCCACTGTAAGACATGTTTCCCTTATTAACCACAGAAATATATCCAGAATTTTTATTGCTCGAATGTAACTTTTATCAGTAAACTCAAGATAGAGAAAATTACTGCTCAGTGCAAATTTAAGTATAATTACTAGCAGTCAGCCTCCAATTTTTAAAATACCACAAAGACCCTAACTTCATTCCCTGATAAGAGTTTTGGAAATAGAAAGTACATACCCTCGGAGATAAGATAGATTTTTTACTCTTAAGAGTTTCTGGTTTCTTCCAGCTTTAAACTGCTATGATTTTAAATTCTCAATAAAACCAATCTCACTTGTCACTTCCTCCCTTTAAAGGAAAATATTGTGTGAAATAAATTTCATCTTATCCTTGAATATAAAATGGAAAGACAAAAAACTAACATGTATTGAGTACCTACTATGTACTTTATATCAACTATATAACTCTTAAAATATTGTAAGCCCTATTATTCCCATTTGACACAACATGAAATAGGGCAAACAACTAAGTCACAAAAATAAGAGATGTTTGAACTAAGGTTCAAATTCTTTAGCAACTACATTCTCATAATTACATTGTTACTGTTTCCAAAGACTGCTTAGATTGCATTGTGAGAAGTTGGCCTTTAGTTCTAAAAAAAAAGTTTCTAAGTAAAATATTTTTTAGTTAGGCAGTACACTTACAAGGGGCACATACTTGTAACCCCAAACTCTGGGGATGCTGAGGCAGGATTACAATGAGGCCCGTTTGGGTAACTCAGCAAATACTTGCCTCAAAATAAAAAATAAAAAGAGCTGGAAGACACAGCCCAGTAGAGGAGCACTTGCCTAGCATGTGAGACCTTGGGTTCAATCCCCAGTACTGAATAAAAAATAAGTAAGTAAATGTTTTCAACAAAGTAGAAAAGTGCTGAGTTTTATTTTGACTTTCAGATCTATATATAATTTTAAACTTTCAAGTATATCTAATAGTGGAGATGAAAAATTCTATAGGGTTGCTTTAGTGAATATTTCAGGTTTAACGCTAATATAAATATACTGGACATGCAGTTAATGAAGCTCTTAGTCAATAATCTTGAAGTTTCATGAAATGACTCAAACTAAAGTACAAAGTATGTAGCAGTATTTTTATAAATCAGATTTCAAACATAACAAGAATGAAACTTGTCTGTATTTTAAATTAGAAAATTAATAATATTCTAAGACCAGGAGAGGTTTTCATGTTTCCTGAATCCTGATTTGAAACCCTATGTGAACATTTTTCTTAGTAAAACTGGAGTATCTGAAGTGAGGAAGAAGTAGTAGTAACATGAGTAAGAACAACTGAAGACAAAAACGATTTTCATTTAACTGGTATGTCTACCAAGGTGAGATGAAAGGACACAAAATTAAAATAGAATTGAAACTAACGATTTTTTAAAGGCATCTGATTTTGCTCTTGCCATCAAGCACTTAGAAGAAGAAATACAGTACCTTCGAATTTTTATTTTAAAACTTCAGACAAAAACACTAGCTACTAGAGTAATTCAAAATCAATTAGCAATAATTTAATTCTTAACTTTACTCACCCAAGTTAGATTTCCAATATATAATGCAATTCTCTTTCCAGTATACGTATAGACAACATTTGGTGCTGCTCCCTTCCCCACATCATCACCAACAGTTGGTGGGAGAGTATCCATGTAATCCCGGTCTTCTGGAGCATCTCCATTATTTGCAGATGGGGAGATGACATCATCATACAAATCTATCTGATCATGACCACCATATTCTGCTTCCTAAGATACAGAAATAATGCTCCAGGTTATATAACAGTCAGAATACTACCAAACATATTTGGATACAAATTCATTCAACTGTTTAACTTTAAAAATCTGATGGAAGACAGAAAAAGGCTCAAAAAGCTCAGTACCAGTCTTCCCACTTTATTTAATGCATATTCTTGAATGGTGACTGTAACTAAAACTTTCCTTAGAAGTAAAATATTCTTAAATAATCATACATGAATGTAAGTAGAAAACTTTTAAAAGAACATTTGATATAAGAGTGTCACAAACAAAAACCAGAGCCATTGTAACTTTTCAGTTTAACCATGAAAAAATACAACTACTATTTTCTATGGTATTCAGATTTTGCTCCCAATCTTGAAAAAGCTAATAGTTTCAGAAAAAGAAAAGTGAGCTGAGCCATAGAAAAGGGATTAAAAATGACAAATGATCTACAGAAACAATGAATGAAATACACAGAATTATCCAAATTAGTATTTCACAATAATATTCTCAGTCAATGAACAGTCAGTGCCTACCTGACTTTTCAGATGTCTAGTCAAATAAATTAGGAAAAATTATACAAATACAGATCTAGTAAACCATTCCCACTGAGTTTCACCAGCAGAATTAAAGCAATCTAGTGATGTCACTGTGATATGCCTAAATGATAACCAAGGAATAAGGAAGAAGAAAATAAAAAAGAAATAGGTGAGCAGTACAAAATTAGAGGAGAGTGATAAATGCAAGAAAAATGCAATGTAGTAATAGCACAACACACACCACCATTTGACTGCCTTTGGTAACCACTACTGGCTCATGAGTTTGACTAAGCCTGAAGTAGAGAGAGAACTCCAGACTAGGAGTTCAAATCAATTTCGAGTATTTTATTCTTCTGAAGTAGAACATTTGCAATAAAAGGAAAAAGATAATTACAAGATACTTTAACTGTTCAGACATAATTCAATGTATACAATTTATTAACAAATTAGGAAGAAGTGACAGTTTTAGTATGTGGATAATGAACAAGAGAAAACACCTGTTGTATGAGGGAAAACATCAGTGAGAGATCATAGGAGCGTGGCTATTGCTTTGTTATTCAGAAAACTAGAGTAAGGTTATTTTTAAAAAGAAACCAAAAAGAAAATGACTTGGGGGAAAAAACAAAAAAAAATTCACACACATACTCAAACAGACCTCAAATGTGTAATGTTATCTTTAGGTAATCCATAAATAATGAGCTATCCAATTTACTAATTATATAAAAGTTTTTACATTTCAACTTCATTTGTTATAAGGCACAATTCTGTAAGACTTGTAACACAAGGAGTTCAGGATACTAAGGTTATGACAGAATAAAATCATTTTTAGCAATGGGCAGAAACTGAGACCACAAGTCACTGAATAACACCACTAACTTTATGTTGTTAGTATGCAATAGTCTCTAAGAAGTATTAAAGAAATATACTGAAATTGCAGTGACAGTAAAAAAAAAAAAAAAAAAAAAACAGAAAAAGCAAGGCTAAGTTTTGTCATAAAGTTTCAGGTAGTATGAATGTAACCAGCAGTGATTTCATATACTTAATATACTAAAAAGTTTCCCCTAAGGGGTAGGGGACACTTCAAACTCTCCTGCAATCCAGTTCTGTACACCAAGTAGAATTATTACTCAAAAGGAGTTTTGTTACCATCCTAACAGCAAAGACAAATCACAATATATGGTCTGAGGGACAGTAAAAAAGAATGCAAGAATAATTAATAGCAAGGTTAAACATTTAAATTTATACTTTTACTTACACTAACACGTTAAAACACTATGTTTAATTGTAAATCTGAAAAAATTTATATAAGAAGACAATAATTTACAAGCATTAATTGCAACTACACTAACCTGGTACATTAAAATCATTTACTATTTTTTATATGTCCATGAATGCCTACATCGACAACAACCCATTTTCTACATTGACACCCTTCTACCAATACTTAGAATCAGCCATTTTGTCTGATAATTGAACTAGAAGTATGATGCTAAGGGAGACCACGGTCCTGGAGGTGCAGCTCTTGGTGGACTAATTAGCTTCAGTCTGTTTCAAGGCAATAGCTTGTACTTAGTCCCAAACAGTATACACTTGGACTTGGTAAAAAGTATTAAGTAATATGAATACATTTGCCACCATTATTAAAAAATGCAACTCAAAGCATTAACTCTTGTAGTATCAGTAACTTCTTTTCAGCTTCATAACATCATACTTATCTCTCATATTAAAAAATACAGAATACATCCAGTTTCATTTCAACTTAAATCAAGGAATATGCACATTCTGAAATTATGCAAAATGTCCATCTCTGGTCACATATAAAGAAGAGAACTCTGAAAACTTGAACAAATAAAAACAAACTTTCTACTTTGTCAAGAAGAAATAGTCAAATACTGCCAAGTTCTACATGAAGGGTCTTTTCAATTATTACTTTTAATTTTAATTGAGCTAAGACTATTATGCAAAATATACAAATAGCTGTTGCCTAGACAGAAAAAGCACTTAAAAATAAGATGAATAGAAAAATGACCAACATCCTATTAGCTACCTGAAGGCAATGTTATTCAATCTTTATCACAAGGAGTCATATTTTAAAGATAGTTTTTCCCTGAACATCCTTATAAAAGTTTAGTATCATATATATACTATATAGCATTATTGGTACTACCAACATAGAGCTATCAAAGTGTTCTTCATTCTCTTTCACAGCCCCAATACTGCTCTTGGCAGTCCTAAAATTATAGCTAATACCATCTCTATATTGTGGGATACCATGAACAGCACACAGTAAGGGTCATATTTCAAAGCCAATCTACTTTAATAATAATAGTAACAGTAACAACAGGATGTAATGGTCATATCCATTTAGAAAACTAAAAGAGGTGGAGGGTAGCATTCTGCATTTAACAAAACATACTCTACACTGCAGAAGAGAAATTCTAACACAAAATCCAGTTGTATATAACCTAATACCTAACAGCTGTTTCTCTGTATTAACAAGGCATTGATTCCAACATACTACTCCCAAACTGGTCCAAGTATCCCACAATCTGCAGCAGGTGCAACACGGTGTAGTACATAAGCAACACATATCCTTTCTTATACTTTAAGTCATTTCTAGATTTACAATACCTAATATAATTTAAGCTATGTAAGTAGCAATTGTAAACACTATGTAAATTATTACACTAAGAAAAAGTCTGCTCAATCAGTAGATACAATTTTTACCCCTAATATTTTATATGTGTGGTTGGTTGAGTATGTGGTTGCAGAACCTATGGATACAGAATTTAAGAAAGCATATCACTTTCTGATTATGTTTTGAGTACATACTAAAATCAGTTTATAATCCCTGTAAGAAGCTCAACAGGAAGGAAGCCAAATTAATACTTAAAATATGCCACACAAACCACAAAGTGCATAACTAATAAGCAGCTAAATTAACTAGGCTCATAAATAATAAAATCCAAGTGAAGAGTTAGTTCTAGCTCCCATAAACATGTTTCTATCCATGTTTCTGAATCAGTATCTACCTAAACCTCATTGTGGATCTTACAAACTTATCTTAAAACCATTGTCTATTAAACATAAATTATCAGTGAAAATGTTGCACTGATATTTGTCCAATAAACCTATTTTGTATAACTGGCTAAACAACTGGCTAGAGTAAATAATGACTAATACAGCAAAATGTTTCATAAAATGAAAGCTGACTTATGAGGATGACTAGGTCCTTAACTCCTAAATTAACTTTTCCACCTACAATACTACTTCTATATACTTAACGTTGGGTGGTCAGATTGCTATCAATGACCCCACAGCCTGACAAACCAGAAATTAAATTCTACAACTAAATTCTTCGTAAAAAGCTTCTGATCTCCAAACAAGCAAAATACACACCACTTCAATGCAGAGTACAAGTTGAGCATTCCTGATTTCAAATTAGGGATGTTCAACTGGCAAAAGTCTATCCAAATATTCCAAAATATCAATCCACAACCTGAGTTTTCCTGAAAGTTCACAAAATTTCTCTTGATCCCCACCCCACCACCATGAATAAAACTCTACAGATAAAGACACATAAGAGGAGCAGCTACAATAAAGGACTTGTCAGTATGTTATAATTATGTAATCATCTTTCTCCCTCACCCAGATAGCATACTCCAAGGGTAGAGACTATGGTATCTCTTGCGGGTGGGATTCTTGAGTAATATTATTTTAAACGATTTAATATTTTAAATTATAATTCAGCTTTGGTCAAAGTAAAAAAGTCTGAAACTACTAAATACTAGGTCAGTGAACTACAACTGAATACAAATCCCAGTCCAAAGTAAACTGATACACTGAAGTGTATTAACTGCAAATTCAAGTACAGCTTTAGAAGCAGTTCTACTAAACAACTATTTTCAATTTGGTGACATCCAAAAACCTTCAATTTAGAACTAAATAGGACCTGTGAAGAACAGTCAGTCCCTTGTGTATCCTCCACCTTCATTCTCTATTCAATTTAAATTCATTTGGTTAAAAACACAAAAAACCAAATTCTACTAGTTTCACCAATTTTTTTCTTTTCCCAATCCCCACACTAATTTCTTTAAGATTGCCAAATGCTTCATACTTTTTGAATACTGTGCTTACACCAACATTTCAAAAAAATGTCCTGAAAGGATACCTATTTAAAATAGTAGAAAATAGGAAATAAATGATTATAGAGTATCAAAGTTACAGCTGCAATTAAAACTGCAGCTCACACTGAAGGTTAAAAATTTTCTAAAATTACAGGATCTTAGAAGGCAAGATAAAGACTATTTAATTGGCACCTTAAAACCTTTTAATCAACTACAAGCAAGTATGTATAAAAATATTTCTATGATAGTAACATTAAAAAAGGACAAACCTTAACAATGACTGCCAATCTTTTTGTGGTCATTTTGTTGTTATTGTTGTTTAGGAATTAACAATACAAGCAGACTACAAAGACCAATTATGTACAAAATAATGTATTTACTTAATTCTCTATTAATCTATTCGAACATGAAAACTTTACTGGTAAAACTATACAACTGTGCATTAGCTGTAATTCTGTAAGTACAAGTCAATGAAGAGTTTTACACACACACACACACACACACACACACACACAACCTATAGAGTAGTCTTCACCGGGCCCACAAAATTTTAATCTCTTCTTACCTCCTGCTTAGCAATAGTCATTGCACAAAGATAAGAAAGCATCACTTCATCCAGTTACCAGGATATAGGAGACGTCTCTCCCAAATTATGTATGTAAAGGTCTAAAGATATTTCATGAAGACATACTGGAAAAAGCTTAGCTTCGTTATTATGCAAAGAAAGGTAAAGAAACGCATTTTCTTGTAAAAGCTAATGAAAATAATCTCGAACACTTTTTTCTCTCCAATTCTTCAGAGCAAAGTAAAAGAAATAATAGGAAATTTGGACATAGATCTTTTGCAAAAGAAGGGGACCAGAAAATGGAGGGAGAGGGGATGGAGGAGGGAAGAGAATGAAAAATTAAGATGCGTTATGTTCATGCAGCAATTCCCCATGAGGAATGTAATCATTATGTACAGTAAACACGTTACTAGTAAAAAATGAAAGTCGGTAAAAGAAATGCAATTCTGAAAGAGAAGCATCTAAGAGCTCTTTACAAACAATGTACTTAATTGTTGCTTTACTTGCAGTTATGGCTGTTTTGGATGTGATGTTACACTCACTTGACAAATGAAAGGAAATTTCCTAGAGGTCTTTTTTCTACTGACCTTTATTTAAAGCATTAGAATCTTCACCCCTCAAGAAAAGTATTCAAAATATAAACAGCAAAAAACAGATTTTCAAACTTAATAGTCTTATTACAGTGGGTTACATCTAAACGTATGGAGTTCTTAACAGTGTGGTAAACATTTACGGCATAATGAAAATTGCTTTTCTTTCCTAATATTTAAATGAGACACAAAGTCCATTCCGTGTAAACATTTCTGGGTTTCCATATTTTTAAAAATCGTAACTCCCAGTCACAAATTAGGCTTAATTGGAAGGGTGGGGTGAATTAACCAATGGAATTTTATTACGGTTCTCACAGGGACCTGGAAAATATTTTTTTAAAAAGCTTTTAGATGCATCGCGGTTTGGCACAATCTGATTTTTTTTTGACATTTTACTATATAAAATACAGTCAAGATGTGAACAGCAGGCTTAGAGTTTAAACATCACTCCTCCAGTAACAAATAAGGATGCTGCTACAGCATCAAACATAGCTCCGCAGCTAGTTCTAGGCAACCGTGGCCTGAGATACCGGAAAAACCATACAGTCTCACTTTCTCCAGCCTTTCAAAAGGTAAAGCAGCTCCGGGGGGGGGGGCACTTTGTTTTCAAAACCAAGGTCATTTCTGCAACTCTATTTTTAAATCACACCTTAAGAACTTCGGGTGAACGTTCTTCCTTCATTTTAATCACTCTGCTCTGTTGGTGAGCGAACATCTTTTTGTTCAACCACCGAGCTTCTAAGTCCTTCTTTTGGCCCAAGCCGTTTATTTTCACAGGTATTCTCATCACAAAGGCCAAGAACAACTGGGCCTCCAAGGAATTGCAAGACCTCAATGCATAAAGCAGGCAAGCGTGCAGCCTTTTAAAAATGACCCATGGGTCCCAAAGTCAAAGGACTTGTTGCAGACGTGCCCACCCCGAAGCCACCTCCACGCAGAGCGAGGGGAGGAGGAAAGCGCCACGCCGAAACCTGTCGCAAACGCGAACAGGAACCCAGGAGACCGGGCGCGCGGGATACAAAGGGCTCTGAACGCGGCCTTCCATGAGGCGACCGGGCGCGGACTGGCAGACAAAATGGAGCGGCGGGAGGGATCGGAGCCCGGGCGGCGGGGCTAGCCCCGCGGGGCTTCCTCGCCGGCCGGCGCACACGCGGCCCGGCCCCCGGGCCTAGCGCGGCGGGAAGCGCCCGCGGGCCGCCGCCAACAATGGGGCGTGAGGCCGCGGCGCGGGGGGGGTGGCGGTGGCCCGCGGCCGCGCTGCAGGCCCCGCGGCCCGCAAAACGGCGCGGTCTACGAGGGGAGCCGAAGGGCGCCGCGCCAGGTCCGGGTCCGGGTCCGGGTCCGGGTCCGGGTCCGGGGTCGGGGTGGGCGGCGCGGGCCGGAGGCGGAAGGGGCGCACGGTCTGCAGCCGCGCCGGCTCGTGGCCCGCAGCAGGCTCGGGCGGCGTCCAGGCCGCAGGGCCGCCCGCGTCGGCGGCGAGGCCCGGACGCTCGCGTACCTGGTTGAACTCTTCGCCCACGTCCGCGTAAATGTCTATGTGGTCCACACCGTCCGCCATCTTCCCTCGGCCGAGCCGCCGCCGCCGCCGCCTCCTGCAGGTCCGCCCGCCGCGGAGCAGCAGCGGATCTGGCGGCGGGGGCGGGGCGCGCTGCGTCACTTCCGAGGGCCGCGGACGCAGGGGGGCGGCGGGGCGAGGGGGCTCTTCGGCCCAGCTCGGCGGAGGGGCGCACGGCAGGGCGGGCGGCCAGGCTGTTGCTTTTGTGCGTCTGGGTTAGGCCTGGGGGCAGGCAGGGGGTTGCAGCTCCCTAGGTGCAGGGGCGGGTCAGGGTTACCAGTGGCTCCCGCTTATTTCCGGAGACTTTCACGTGGCCTCTAGCACACACACAGTTTTTAAAAAATCTTGATTTCCAGTTTTCATGTCCAGTGCTTAGAAGTGGGAGTTCCGTGTCCCCGATTAAATACCAGATGTAAACCCTGGGCTTTCTGTGAGCATCTCAAGATTAAGAACAATGACTTATTCCTGCATCTTCAAGGTCCTTAGAGTTTTATTTGCTCCGTAACTGCTAGATATTGGTGAATATCTTGAGTTATTTGCACTCTGTTTATAGATGCATTCAATTTTCAGTGTGGTCTCTGGCTCCATTCGTCTCTGCCCCTGTTGTCCTTCATTAACTTTTTTTTCTTCCTTTGTTGTATAGCAGATTTTCTTTGCATAGTTTAGATGCTTCTAACTTCATCTCCTTACCCACACACCAAGGAAGAGTATCTTGTGGCCAAGAGCTTCTCTCTTATGTCTGACCCAGGAGGGAGCTAAAAAGAGTATCATTAGGTCCAAACAGCTCGTTTTACAGATGAGAAAACAGACCTAAATCAATCTAAATCGTTTAACCAGAGTTACATGGACAGTAAAGTTAACGTTTTGCCTCAAACTTTGTTCAAAGATACCACTCCAATTGGAAACCTTCCCTCTGACACACCCATATGTTTTTTTTTTAACCCAAGTAAAAACCTATCGTGTTAAGAGTGTGCTTCTTCAGATATGTACTGGCCAAAAATCCTAATAAGCCAAGCAACAGCTGTACTTGATATGGTACAAAAAACTTGGTTGTCATGGAAACCAGTCTATAGCAATACGGGCACAAACTTCTAGTCAGACATTTAACCAGCTAGATGACCTCAGGCAAATTACTTTCATCTTCAATCTTTAATATCAGAATGTAATAGTATCTACCTCCCCAAGTTTGCAGGTTGATGGTAGATTAAGATACTGTAATATGCAAAGTGCTCTATACTTTTCTGCTTCGAAACACCGATTTGTTTTCTTCCCATGAAGCATTTAAAAAAAGAGCCACTCAGGAGTGATTGCATTTTTTTAGATTGGTGGTATGATAGGCAGAATAGTGGGCCACCATCAATGTTCATATTCTGATCCTTGGAACCTGTGGATATGTTAATTTACAAGGCAAAAGAGATTTTGCAGATGTATTAAGTTAAGGTTCTTGAGACAGGAAGATTTTCTTTGATTGTCTGGGGGTCCTTATAAGTGAATGAGGGAGGTAATAGAATCAGAGAAGATGTGACAATAGATGCAGTTTATGTTGGAGTACACAAAAATCATTCCAAGATTTGTTCTGACTTCTGTTGCTGCCTGTGCAAAGTCAGACGTAACTGGGGCTACTATTTTCTTGAAAGTAATGGGTCCTTTTTCTATGGCTGCTTTTTGTCTCTTAGACTTTGGTTTTCTGTTGTTTCACTGTGTGTATTTGGAAACATATTTGTTTATGATGCTTTGAATTCACCAAACCTCTTGAATATATGGATTGACATGGTTCTTGAGTTCTGGAAAATTCTCAGCCATCTTCTCTAATGGAAGGATAACATAAAGGAATTGTTTTAGCTTCTAAGATAAAAACCTTATAAAATACCGGTTATGGGGCCACTAAGAAATTCCCTTACTTGCTGTGGCACAAAAGAGTGTGAGAGTGAGTGCATTCTAAAGAACAAATATGTACAAGATAAAAAGGAAGATTGAGTCTCAGGCATTACCTCTACAAACATTGCTTTTGGCTCCCATTTTCTTCTTTCCTTCTATGATTCTAAATAAATGCAGTAATACCTCATTCACAAACACTTCTGTTTTCGCAAACAGTTTGGCTCATGATCAGAGCCATTTGGTGAAATTTTGCTTCCATTCATGAGCTCCACATTTGGTGACGAACACACCTGCAGCCATCTTTCCTACTTTGACACGTGATCATGGCTTCTTCAAGTTGAGATCACGATCTCAGACAGACCTGTGCATTCTCTCTGTGAAGCTTTTTTGTGTGCTTCTTAGCACATACAGTACTGTAAATTATTATTCAATCCATCATGGCTCCAAAGAAAGTGCAAATCAAGCATGAAGGTAAAAAGAATGTGCAGAGCAATAATGAAGGTAACAAGACAGTGTAGAGCAAGAATGGTAAGAAGGACATTCTAAAGAAAATGACCACTGAATTTAAGAAAGAAATTGTAGAAAAGCATAAATGTAGTGATCGTGTGACTGATATGGTTCCAAAGTACAAGATGGCAAAGTCAACAATCTCAATTATTTTGAATAAAGATGCTGTCAAAGGAGCTGATGTGGCAAAAGGAGTAATGGTGTTAACTGAGCAGAAGACACAAGTGCTAGAAGAGTTGGAGAAACTTCTGTTAGTGTGGTTGAATGAAAAACAGTTGGCAGTGAGTGTTAGTGAAAAGGTCAGGAAATTGCACGGTGATTTACTCAAGAGAATTCCTCTACAAGTGCAACAGGTGATGCATTTAAAGTCAGTAGAGGGTGTCTTGATAAAGTCCACAAGAGAAGTGGCAGTGTGATCTGACATGATAAGGCCTTCAGTTCTGACAAGGCCACTACAGAAGCTTACAAGAAAGAATTCATGGAATTCATGAGTGCAGAAGGATGTATTGGATGTATCGCTCAGTAACTATTCAACTGTGATGAAACAGGGCTCTTCTGGAAGAAGATGCTGAACAGAACCTATGTCACACAGGAGGGAAAGGCACCGTTGGGGTACAAGCCCATGAAGGACAGATCGACCCTTTTGCTGTGTGTGAATGCAAGTGTCAATATAAAGATCAAGCCACTACTGGTGTACCATTCCCAGACTCCTCATGCATTCAAGGAACAGAATATGAACAAGGACAGGCTTCCTGTCATATAGAGAGCCAATGAGAAAGCTTGGGTCACAAGACAATTGTTTATGGTATGACTGCATGAGGTGTTCACACGCACCATTAGGAAATAGCTTTCTGACAACCAGTTGTCCGAAAGGTGCCTTCTTCTGGTGGACAATGTCCTAGCAACCCTCCAGCCTTTGTGGCTGAGTATGATTTCATAAAGGTCAAGTTTCTCCCCCACTGCCATGACACCTCTTCTGCAACCCACGGGCCAGCAATCTGCAACTTCAAGAAGCTGTACACAAAGGCGCTCTTCACCAGGTATTTTAATGTCACTGAAGAGGCATCCTTGACTCTGAAAGTTTTAAAAGAAACATTTCAATGTCCTCCACTGCATTGACATCATTGACAAAGTTTGGGAAGATGTCATGTATCAGACCTTAAACTCAGCCTGGAGGAAACTGGCCAGAATTAGAACATGACTTTGGAGGGTCTGATTGTGTCCATGGGTAAGAGTGTGGGTCTGGACATCTATGGTGCAAACTAAGAGGAGCTTGTTGTGGACCATAAGGAGTTCCTGAGGATGGAAGAACTTGCAGCAGAAGGCTCTTGTTGAGGAGCATCCCACTGAGGAAGAGGAAGACAGGGAAGAGGTTAGCAGTGATGTAAAATCCTTTATGGAAAAATGGAATGAGTGCCAAGAGTTCTTTGAGAAGGACCACTCCAACAGAACTGTAATGAACATAGTGTTGAATGTGATGAATGATAATGTAGTTTCTCATTTCCAGGGAGTTATGCAGTGCAGGAAAAAAAAAAACCAGTGACATTAGACAGATTCTTCATCAAAATTGATCCTGCAGCTGAGAGACAAGATATGAAATCCCTGAAGGAGATCTCCCCAACGTCTTTATGGAGGGGCACTCTCCCTTCCAGCAGCCTTCTCCCCACCTGCCTTCCAGTCCTCCATGACAGAAGTTGCCTCAAGCAAGGTTAGTGTTCTCTCTCATACTGTATCGTGCTATACTTTGTTTCACATTTTTGTGGTTAAAAATACATATGGTTAGAGTAGATTGACTTTATTTACATTGAACTGTATTGGAAAATTTTATTCGGTTCAGAACCAATTCAGTTCATGACCAGAATTGTGGAACAAATGAAATTTGTGAACTGAGGTAGCACCATGTTAGACTTTTCTTTCTGAGACAGGATCGCCCTATGTTGTCCAGGCTGACTTCCAAATTATGGGCTGAACTGATCCTTCAGCCTTAAGTCACTCAAGTGTGGGGACAATAGGCACATCACACCTAGCTACTCTCTTTTTCCTTGTTTCCATCATTTTGTCTCCCTATATTTCTTTCTTTCTCTTTTTGGTACCAGGGATCAAACTCAAA
>RJWT010029715.1:0-14846 GCA_004365215.1 Cuniculus paca | reverse complement strand
GTGCGCTACCACTACGTGGGCACCCTGCGCGACGGCCGCCGCTTCGACGCCAGGTACGGGGCGCCCCGCGTCCTCCGGCACCCGGCGCCCGCTCCTCCCAGCACCTCGGGCAGCCCCTCCCCCTCGGGCCCGCTGCCCCTGAGATCCCGCGGCCTCGCGCGCCGGGTGGACACCCTCCCACCGGCATCCAACGACGCGCATTTCCACCGCGGGTGAACGGGCCACGCCGGAGGCCAGAGTCGCTGCCGGTAACCGCTGTGGCCCTCCCGGCGCCCTCCCTGCGCCAAGACGCCGCGGACACTGGCCCAGCCGAGGACGGAGCGCATGTGCTCCGGGATGACGAGCCCCCTCAGTGCTCCCGGCGGTCCGATGGGGCCCCAGAGTCTTCCCTGGGCCCTGAAATCCGCAGCGCGGCCCCGCCTTCTCCAGGCTGCGCTCCTGGCTTCTGCCTGGCTCACTGGGCTCACACAAGCAGTACCGGGCCCTGTCTTCCCTGCAAATTCCAGACAGCGAGTGAATAAACAAAAGCTGTGTAGCATGCAGCCTGGTGTGCACTCAGCAAGGCAAACGCTTGGAAATGGTCACTCTTGCTACTTACTTATTGGGCCAGGAGCTGGGAATGGAACCCAGTGGGAGGTAGCAACTGCCCCATTCGTCCTTACTATGGCTTCAGTTGCACCTTTTAAAAACACAGCTTGGAGATATAATTCCTATACAGTTCATCCTTGTAGAGTGTGAAATTCAGTGGTTTTTATATATTCACTCAAACATCACAACTATCTAACTTCAGAACGTTTGTATCCGCCAAGAAAAGAAAGGCTGCTTCCACAGCAGGCCCCACCTCCCCCACTTCCCCGCCCGCTCCAGGCCTCCAGGGGTTTGCCGTTCTGCACATTTTATGTGCACTGAATCATGCAACCTGTGGCGCTTTGTGTCTGGCTGCGTTTCGCAGCGTGAGGTTTGCAAACTTTGTCGGTGTTGTCGCGTGTGGGTACACTCGCGTCGTGGTTGTGTACGTAACTCTCGATTGTACGGATGGACCAGGTTTTAGCATCCATTCCATTCACCGTGACACTTTCTGGCCATTGTGAAGAGTGATGTTGTGAATGCTCATTAGAGGAGCTTGTGTAGGCACAGTCTTTTGAATATCTACCTAGGAGAGCAGTTGAACGTTCATACTGTATGTGTGGTTAGGTTATCGAGGAACTGCCAAACTTTTCTTTCCACCGTGGTCACACTGTTTTTCATTCCCTCAAGAAGCATTCTCGGTTCTCCGTGTTCTTGCAGACAGTAGTCATTGTCTGCCCTTTTGATCGTGGCCGTCCTGGTGGGCATGAGGTACTATCTCACTGTGTTTTTTTGTTTGTTTTTTGTTTTCTTTTTGAGACAGAGTCTTGCTATGCAGTTCAGGCAGGCCTTAAGCTCACTTTGTAGCGCAGGCTGGTCTCGAACTCTCAACGGTCCTCCTACTTCAGCCTCCCGACTCACTGTGGTTTTGATATGCACTTTCCTAATGGCGAATTGTGTCCATTACCTTTCCCTATTCATTGGCTATGTGTGTGTCTTTCATTTGTTCCTTTTGCTAGAGTACAGAGAAGACTTTTCTTTTTTTCTCCTTGAGATAGGAGTCTTGTCATGTTGCCCAGGCTGACTTCCAGCTCACCATCCTCCTGCCTCAGCCCTCTTGAGTAACTGGCTGGGAAGAATTTCTGGTTGATAGTTATGAGGAATTCCCACTGGAACATGTTGCGATGCTCATTGGAAGGTGCTGTAAGACAGTAGAGAGGCCCCGTGGAGCTGTGGTCCTGCAGTGTGTCCCCACCCTGGCCCACCACTGCTAGCTTGGGGGATACCGCATGGTGTGATGGGGATGAAAAGAATAGTCGCACATGCAGACTCCGAGGGGGCTTCCTACACAGTTCTCACAGTGCCTTTGCCCATATTCATTCATTTCAGAAAGATTCACTGAATTGCACAGGACAGTGAGAAAGGTGTCTGGTTATAGATAAAAAAAAAAGTGAGGCTTATAATCTTCAGATGACTTGCCCAGAACTCCTAATTACAGGATGATCGAGTGGAAATTTTAGCCCTAACAGGTTATGGCTGTAACCTGCGGTCTATAGTTTACTGATAAATATGATAGAAAAAAAGCATGAGCCCCTGAGAACACTAAGTCTTGACTATGTTGTGTGTGAAGCAAGGCAGGATGGTCAGAGGAGTCCTGGGATGCAGGGATAAGATGTGAGGACAAGTCCCAGCTTCCCAGGGAGGAGGAGCTGTGGGCAGAGGGGCAGGCTGGGAAGCTGAGCTGGTCAGTGTGGGCTGAGCTTGGAGGAGAGGTATGGGGCCCGGGATGAAGGCGCAGGCAGGAGGAAGCCAGAGAGGAAGGGTGAGCTAGCCTTCTTTTAATGGTTTCATCCACGAGGTTTTGTTTTTTTTTTTGTCTTTTTGAGACAGGGTCTCACTATGCAATTCAAGCTGGCCTTGAGTTCACTTTGTAGCCCAGGCTGGTCTCGAACTCGAAATGATCCTCCTGCCTCAGCCTCCTGAGTGCTGGGATTACAGGCATGCGCCACCACACCTGGCTTCATCCATGAGTTTTAATCAACAGATAAGAACTGTATGTATTTATGGGCACATTGTGATTGTGATGGGCCAGCTTTGGAGACGCGGTGCTTACCTGAGGGTGGACTTTGTCTAAGGGGTCAGTGGAGAGCCAGCGAAGACACTGCATCTTGGGACGGAGAGACTGACTGTGTCACTCAAAGGCCCCTGCAGGTGCAGGGTAGGGTGGAGCAGAGACTGCTAGGTGCACAAAGGCCTCACTCTGAGGCCTCTTTTCCTCTGGGAATCTGTCCCCTGTTAGGACTCAGCTTCGAGTGCCTGAGCAGAGTGCCAGGAAAGAGGAGTGGAGGGGTTTGAGCTTTGGCTGCTGACCGGGTGGCTTTGCCCTGAAGAACACAGGGGCTGTGCCACTGATGAAGCCACCCATGGGCCACAAAGGTCTTCTTTCCTGGGAGCTTTTACCCCAAGGCTCTGTCTGGTCCTGGGCCGAGATTGCTTTCTTGGCCATTCATCACTGCCACTCCCAAACCTCCCTCCACCCTCCGCTGGCGCTGACCAGGCATCGTTGGTTTCAGTCTCTGTGCGCTCCTTAAGGGTCATGCAGGGCCACTGTCCTGCTGAGCTGGTGGCAGCTGCAGGCCTGTCAGCCCTCCTGGCCCCGCATCTCAGGGATCAGCGGTGTTCCTAGCATTAACGGTGAGGAGAGACCACTGCCTTCTGGGGATGGTGTGCAACCTGTTCTGCTGTTCCCTGCAGAGTGCCCGTCCCACTGAGCACCAGGGTTAGCGGCTTAGGGTTCTGTGAGGTCCAGGCGTCAGGAATAGGTTGGGTGCCCCCTTCATGCCTCTGCCTTGAGGGTGTGTGGAGTCCAGGATGCTCTAGCTGTTGTGTTCACAGCTTGCCCAAGTCAGAGCCACCTGCAGCACTTTGCGTAGCAGGCGTTGATTTGGTAGCTCCCGATGAGACCTAGGTGCTCGAATTTAGGAAGAGTTCCCAGTTGGTGCTGCCGGTCTCAGGACTACCCCTTGAGAAGCCTGGCTCTCAAAGAATCTTAGATTAGCAGGGTGTGGTGGTACAGCTGTGTAATCCCAGCTACTCAGGAGGCTGAGGCAGGAGTGCATGGGTGAGGCCACCCTGGGCAGTTAGGAAGACCCTGTCCAAAAAAAAAAAAAAATTCAACTGGGCGTGGTGGCGCACTCCTATAATCTCAGCACTTGGGAGGCTGAGGCAGGAGGATCCTTGCAAGTTCGAGACCAGCCTGGGCTACAAAGTAAGCCCAAGGCCAGCCTGAAATGCATAATGAGACCCTGTCTCAAGACCAAAAAAAAAAAAAAACATAGACTCATTAGCAAACACTGACTTCATTTTTATTTTTCATTCATTCATTCATTCATTCATTTGTCAAATACATAGTGTGTGTCTACTCTTCTGGGTGCTGGAGCTGTGGCAGTGAGTAACAGAAACCCCTGCTGTTTGGGAGCTGGCGTTCTCCAGGTGGTTCTCCACAGGTGATGGGAAGTGGGCAGAGGTGCAGAGCTGGCCTGTAGGGAAGACGCGGGTCCAGGTGTGCAGCAGGGATGTGGCCGGGGTCACGGAGTGGGCCCCCTAGGGTGAGTGTGGAGGAGGACTCCATCCCCACAGTCTGCAGCCAGGCAACTAGCATTTAAAAAGCTTTACCGAATTATCTAACTTTGGTTTGGTGTGTGTGTGTGTGTGTGTGTGGTTTGTTTGTTTTGAGATAGGGTCTTGCTGTGTAGTTCAGGCTGGCCTTAAACTCACAGCGATCCTCCTGCCTCAGCTCCTTGAGTGCTGGGGTCACAGGCATGTGTCTTTGAAGCAAGGCAACGGGTCATTGTTTCCCCAACCCAGTAGCTCTCAAAAGGCGTGTGTGAGTGGGCGGGAGGGAGAGCCACGCTCCACAGTCAGCTGCGGTGACCCTTGAGATAAGAGGCTATGGCTTCCCAGGGCATAAAAAATTACACATCAGAGCCGAAGCACTGACCCCAAAGCATTAGATACTGCCTCGAATTGTGTTCTGCAGATTACTCTTTCTGCATATCGCAGAGGTGATTTCAGGCCTACCTGGCCCAGCTCACGGCACTCACTTTGCCGCCTCCACTACAGTCACTCCTCCCGAGCCACTCCCCTCTTTACGAATGAATATATTAGCTGTGTTTAGGACCCCCTTGGCTCCCCACAACTACAAATGTGCCTTGACGTCTTTATTCTCGCTGTGGGTTGCACCGGAAGTGGCAGATTGGAATTAGTTTGCTAGAATTTCAAAAACTTGTCCATGGGATTATAAATATAAACTTCCTGGGTGGAGATGAGGGTCAGGAAGGGCTCTCTATAACCTCCCACAGGTTCATTGTCATCCTTGGGCTGCAGTGGTCTTTGCAGCTGGGGCTGGAATAGCCTTCAGGGGCTTTCTGGAGGGAGTGGGCTCATTTTGACCCTTCGTGTGTGTGTGTGTGTGTGTGTGTGTTTTGGGGGGGGTGGTGCTTGCCAGGCAGGTGCTTACACCTCTGAGCTAAATCCCTGGCCCTGTGTGTTTTTGAGACAGGGTCTGCAATGTAGCTTAAGCTGGCCTTGAACTGAATTTCTGCCTCAGCCTCTGAGGAGCTGGTATAACAGGCCTGTGCCACCATTCTTTTTTTTTTTTTTTCATTTCAAATTCACTTTATTTTAAAGAGAAAAACAAAACAAAAAAACCCAAAATTTCAAAACACGTCAATCGGGCAACAATGGTGCATATATTGTGCATTGTCATCCCCAGATCTGAACAATACCAGCACAAATCCTTTTCTTAAATGAACTCAAAGAAATCAGTAGTATAACTATTTTAACTTTTTTATATACATATATATACCTATGTTGTTTTTTTACTTATTTTAAATTTTTATTTTAAAGAGAACAAAACCAAGCAAAACAAAACGGAACAAAGCCAACCAAAACAAACTAATGTAAGTGACCAGGACTTCGGAACAATGTGAAATCAACTATGGTTACCATAATGCCTCCTGCTGTCTTCAAAATAGCTGCAGATACCTTCAGACATAGTAAAAATCAAACAAATCAGAACAGACTAGGACCAATAAAAACAAAACAATGAATGCAGTAAAGGACTTCAAAACAAGACAATAGTAAATCCAAAATGGCTACCATAATATATCTTGCTATCCCTGAAATAGCTGCCCATGCCATCAGGTATACTAAAATCAAACAAAACAAAACAATAAAACTCAACCCAACAAAACAATGAAAATGGTATAGGACTTCAAAGCAAGATAATAGGGAGTTAACAATGGCTGCCACCTTCAGAAGGAGATCCCCCTAGCTGCCACACTGTGTATTACTATCCTCTGAATAGATGATCAGACCTCCGGCTTTGGACCTGCAAAGCCAGTGAAACACTAAACACTACAAGCATTAAATTGTATTCCACCCCCTTAGCCATCATCGAAGTCACAGCAGGTTGCTTAAGGCAGCGGGGAAGGGGACAGGGCGCCTGGGAAGGGGACAGGGCAGGGCGGTGGGGAGTGTTGACTCTTCTTGTTTCCTAGCCTGTGAGCTGGAAGGGGCTGGCATCCGGCTCTTCCCCCAGTGGCCCACTCATCACACCGATATGCAGGGAGGGCTTACTTCTTGGTGACTTCTTGTTCTCTTCCCCGGCAGTCTGCCAATGGCACTGACTCACTGGAAAAGGCTGATGTCTCCATATGTTGTTTCTTTCAGCTTTTCACACTAGTGAGGCAATATGTTTACACATGCGTGTCTGATTTATCTCACTTATGAGTATGGTCTCAAGTTGCATCCATTTACCTATAAAAGTCTCCAGTTTTTCATTCTTTATGGCTGAGTAGTACTCCATTGTATAAAAATACCACATCTTTTTTATCCATTCCTCAGTTGCTGGGCATGTGGGTAGTTTCCAAGATCTAGCTATTACAAATTGTGCTGCTATAAACATGGGTGCACATGTATCGCTATGGTATGATGCTTTTAATTCTTCTGGGAAGATACCCAGAAGAGGAATAGCTGGGTCAAATGGGATCTCTAGTCTTAGTTTTTTGAGGAATCTCCACACTGATTTCCAGTGGTTGCACCAGTCTGCACTCCCACCAACAGTGGAGAAGGGTTCCTTTTTCCCCACAGCGCCCCCAGCATTTGTTATTGTTTGCTTTCTTGATAGCCATTCTTTCTGGGGTGAGGTAGAATTTCAGTGTTGTTTTTTAAAATTTTATTTGTCTTTTTGAGACAGGGCCTTGCTGTGCATCTCAGGCTGGCCTTGGGCTCACTTTGTAGCCCAGGCTGGTCTCGAACTTTCAGTGATCCTCCTGCCTCAGCCTCCCGAGTGCTGGGATTACAGGAGTGTGCCACCACTCCTGGCTTTCCTGTTGTTTTAATTTTCATCTCTTGAATGACCAGTGATATTGAACATTTTTTTCACGTATTTATTTGCTGTTTGAGAAGTGTGTATTTATCTCAGATGCCCATTTTTGGATTGGGTCTTTACATCTTGGAGGACTCCTTTTTTTTTGGAGTTCTTTATATGTTCTCAATAGTAATGCTTTGTTTGAGGTACAGCTGACAAATGTTTTCTCCCACACTGTCATTGTCTCTTCACTCTGTTGCTGGTTTCTCTTGCTATTCAAAAGCTTTTCAATAGGATGAGATCCCAGTTGTTGATTCTTTGTGACAGTTCCTGTTCAATCCGGGTTTTGTTCATAACATCTTTACCTGTGTCTTCAAGAGTTTTACCTACTCTATCTTTCAGCAGGTTTAATGTTGCTGTTTTACTATTAAGATCTTTGATCCATTCTGATTTTAGCTTAGTGCATGGTGAGAGATACGGGTGCAGTTTTAATCTTTGGCATGTGTAGAATCAGTTTTTACAGCATTATTTATTTATTCTTTTTTCATCTTTTTGAGACAGGGTCTCACTATGCAGTTCAGGCTGGCCTCAAACTCACTTTGTAGCCCAGGCTGGTCTCGAACTTGCAGTGATCCTCCTGCCGCAGTCTCCCGAGTGCTAGGATTACAGGCGTGCGCCACCATGAGCGGCTCTCCAGCGTCATTTATTAAAGAGGCTGTCTTTCTTTCAGTGAATGTGTTTGGCACCTTTGTCAAAGATAAGGTGGTTTAGTGTGTCTGGAGTTGTTTCTGCATTTTCTAATCTGGTTTATGCTTTGAAAAGAGCCTCTTGGCTATTTATCATCTGTGACTTGTGGCATGATGAGTGCTTCCCTGGAGGCAGTCGATAGCTTAATGAATTGGATATAGAAAGTTTTACATGGTGTCTCCTGCCTTAGTTGTTCTTGGGTGCATATTTTGGGCATGCGTGTGTGTGTGTGTGTGTGTGTGTGTATGTGGTATTGGGGGAGGGTCCTGGGGATTGAACCTAGGACCTTTGTGCGGAGTCATATCCCCAGCTCTTTGTTTTATTTTTTATTTTGAGATGGGATCTCACTAAGTTGCCCAGTCCGGGTTCAAACTTATTATCCTCCTTCCTCAGCTTCCCAGAGTGTCAAGATTACAGGCATGCGCCACTACACCTGGCTCTCAGGTGGCTCGTTTTGAAGAGCATCATTGGAGGATACTGTGGACACTCCCCCGCCCCCCTCCCCCGGATGTGAGCAGGATCTGTAGCAGTGAGTGAGCCGGTCAGAGGAAGGGGTACAGAGAGTGCTGGATAGTTTTCATTGCCTTTCTGACCCCCCTCTATGTCTGCTCCGCAGGACCCACCAATGAGGACCACACTCTGGGTTACATCAAGGACCCCTTGTCGCTGGTGTGGTGGGGTCTGCCATGGGTGTCATCAGATAGGAGCGGCGGGGTGAGGCGGAGGTATTTGTTCTCCTTGTTCCCTGCCCGCAGGGTCACGACGGCTGCCCCTAAGCCAAAGCCCCAGCTTCTGCAGGTAATCCCAGCGCTCTGCTGTCCCTGAGCTCCTGTCCCGAATGCGTAGCAGCGCCCCCTACCCAGCCCTCGCGGCACTGCACTGTGCGCTGTACTCGCGCGGAACTCACTTCCTTTCAGCAATCTTCCTTTAGTTTTCAGTGCCTAAGTCTCTTGGCTACTTGTGTAAGCTTATGATGTTAAATGCGAGTGTTTTTTCAATTTCCTCTTCAGATTATTCAGTGTTAGCATAGAAATGCAACTCATCTCTGTGTTGGTTTTGTATCCTGCAGCTTTGTCTAATTCATTCGTCAGTTCTCACAGCTTTTTAGAGGATGCATTGGGATTTTGTACATAGGATTTCATCTGTGAACACGGATACTTATTCTCTCCTATCGAGATTCCTTGAATTTCATTTTCTTGCCTAATTTCCCTGGCTAGGAGTTCCAGGGCTGCCTGAATAGACGTGGCAAAGGTGGGGTCAGTGCCCTATTGCTGATCACAGCGGGGAGTTCTTGGGGTTTCACCACTGACTGTGAGATTGGCTGCGCGCGGTCCTGTTATTAACTTTCCTGGAACTGCCCAGGTCGGGTTTGTCCTGTGTTTCGCCTGGGATCTGGGCTGGGTGGCCGTAAAAGATGCAGGGACAGGCTGTGTAAGTGCTTAGTCCAGACTTCGCCAATATAATTTCATGCCAACTCTGGGCTTGATGCTGCCTGGGAATCAGTGCCAGTTGCCCTGATCAGCATAAATTTCCTGTGAACAACTATTTTTCCACATGGTAGGAGCCCTGAGCAATAGACAAGGCTGGGTACTTACATATATAAATGCATGCATTTTCTTACAGAAAGGAGGAGTTGTTTGTTTTAACACTTCTCTGCTGTATTGTTCAAGTGCATAGGCAATCATCACATGAAAACTTAATGCTGCAAAGCAGCAATGATTTTTACACACCATTTGGGAGGCCTTGCTCCAGGAGCCTAAGCATTTGACAGTCCTCGCCAGTTTTAGCTTTTCCAACTTGGCTGTGAACTTGGGGAAAATGTTAATCCCCATCCACCTTGCAGTGTTGTTTGAGGATTAAGGAAGACGGTGTATGTGAAGAGCTTACCTTGCTCCCAGGCCTAACACATAATAAATGTTCTGTGAATGGTAGTTGCCATTAAAAACTTTCATTAAATTTGAGAACTATCATCAGATTCTGATCAGCAATAGGGCATTGGCCCCACCTTTGCCACGTCTATTCAGGCAGCCCTGGAACTCCTAGCCAGAGAAATTAGGCAAGAAAATGAAATTCAAGGAATCCTGATGGGAGAGAAATAAGTACCTCTGTTCACAAATGAAATCATACATATAAAATCCCATGCATCCTTAAGATATGTATATATATGAGTTCAGTACCCCAGAAGCTCTGAAGAGTATATTTTTAAAGTAACTTCCTAACTGGGCATGGCAGTGCATGCCTGTAGTCTCAGCACTCTGGGAGGCTGAGTCAGGAGGATAGAAAGTTGGAACCCAGCCTGTGACTTAGCGAGACCCTTGTGTCAAAACAAATATTTAAAAAAAAAAATGGCCTGGGCATGTAGCTCCCTGATAAGGCCCTGAATTCAATCTCCAGGACGGTGATGATGATGATGATGATAATGCAGTTTCCTATGTAGGCACAGGAGCTGTCTGCATGCATCCTGCACTCATAAGCCTTTGCAGCCTGGCTTTCTGTCCATCCTTTTAACCCGGGGGACTGGTGGTGGCTACATGGTGCGGTGTGGTCAAGCCAGGTGCGGTTGTGAGCTGGTGTCTGGGGCAGGTGCCTCTTCAGAGGTGGAAGGTAGAGGTGTGACACTGACTTGGGCATAGAGCTAGCCATGTGCTCTTGTCTGCTGGTTTGGCTTGGGCTTGGAGTCCTGCTCTCTGCATGGCTTTGTGGAAAGAAAGTTAAAATGGGCGGGAAAACCGGGAGCAGTGCCAGAGTGGACTGCACTGCTCACTCAGGAAAAGCTGGGGGAAATGTACAGCATGAGGGTGACCTGTTCTAAAGAAAGGAATCCCAGCGGCATCTTTGTTTTACTACCCCAGTAATTACAGGACCACTCTGAAGAGTGAGAGAGGGCTGGCCCGCCTGTCTGGCAAGTGCGAGGTCCTGAGTTTGATTTTCAGTACCAAAATAAAAAAAAAGAGAGAGAGAATTTAAAAGAAACAAATCCAGTCACCTGAACTCCACCCACAGACTGTACTGATAATGTCTTCACAACTACCTTTTCATACATGTCTGTACATAGAATTTGAAAACAAGATTTTTTTTTTTTTGTAGCACCGGGGATTGAACTCACAACCTTGCACTTGCCAGGCAGGTGCTTAGGCTGCTGAGCTAGATCCCTGACAAAACGAGATTTTATCTGTGGCTCATAACCTGCACTTACCCCTACTGAGTGTGTGTCCTTCTGTAGCAATAAGGAGAAATCTATTACAAAATGAGGTAGAACATTTTTATGTCTTTGTCTTCAGTGCAATCAGGGTCATACCCTGGGGCTTTTTTATTTTTTTATTTTCTTTTTTTGTAGTAAGCACTGAGAGTGAACCCAGGGAGTGCTGAACTGCATCCCCAGCCTATTTATTTATTTATTTATTTATTTAATGTATTTATGTTTTGAGACAGGGTCTCAGTATATAGTTCAGGCTAACCTACCACAATCTCCTAACAGGCAAAACTTTGTTGATTCCTAAATTTTTGTTTGTGTGTGTGTTTTTGTTTTGAGACAGTGTCTCCCTGCATAGTATAGGCTGGCCTTCAACTTGGAATCCTCATGCCTCAGCCTCCTGAGTGCCAGGATTACAAGTGTTCCACCAGGCCCAGCTACTTGCTGAATTTGACACTGAACAAGATGAGGGCATAGGGCACAGCCATGACATTATTTTCTGATGTAAAGCATCAGCTGTCAGCCTTCAAAGCATATATGAATGATGGCAAGTTTTCCTCAGTCTATTATTTATGATCAATATAAAAATATTAGCATAAGCCTAAGGTGTCCAGTGTACTCGTCACCTTGTTGTATAGATCCTGAAATCCAGGAGATAGCTGTTGTTAATATTGCTGTTTTTCAGTGGAAGAAGCTCAGGTTAAGAGAATTTCAGTGTGCTTTCTGCTTTACTATGCTGCCCCTTGTTTATCTCAGCTGGATGTGTGTGTGTGTGTGTGTGTGTGTGTGTGTGTGGTGACCTTGGCCCATTAGCCTCTTTCTGATGTTGCGTTAGGGTACCAATCACATAGAAAATAGTCCATGGCTATTTCACAGAGACAAACTTAATATCATTTTCTTTCATTTTTGTAGAAAAAGCAGAGCCAGTACTTGTGGAACTAGATTTGCTAGCAGTGTTCAGGGTTATCTGAAAATCCCACTCTTCTGGTACCGTTCAGGCCAGAGCTGGGCTGTACCAGGCGCTCCTTGGCGACTATCTCTGCTGTGCCCCACATGAGTATATTTTCACAGCTTGCTTTCAATGAGGGCAGGACTGTTTATACTTCACTTTCTCTCCTGCATCTTCAGCTATGACAGAGACTCCACTTTCAATGTGTTTGTGGGAAAAGGACAGCTGATTGCGGGGATGGACCAGGCCCTGGTCGGGATGTGCGTAAATGAGAGGCGCTTCGTGACGATCCCCCCGAAACTTGCCTACGGAAGTGAAGGAGTTGGTGAGTTGCTGTTGTGCACTGATGGACCCATCTGCAGAGAAGTAGACCATGTGCAGGCCACCACAACTTTAGATTGGGTGAAATGAAAGCAGTGAGCACAGCTAAGATCTCCACCTTCAATTTGTCTCTTACAGACATGGGAGAAGGCATCATTAACCCATGTGGTCCGTGAGAGCCTTAAGGAGAGAAAAATCTTGTTTCTTTTTCTTTTCTTTTAATGTCACTAAAGACAGGAGGAATGGGTCCTTTTGGAGTTGCGTGCCCACTTAAACCCTTTCGGCTTCCATTTGCATTGACAGCATCTTGGGTATTTATTTATCTGGCCTGAAAAGCAGCAGTGTCTCAGTGTGAGTTCTTTTTAATTTGTAGCTGGCGTGATCCCCCCGAACTCTGTGCTCCAGTTTGATGTGCTTCTCGTGGATATTTGGAATTCTGAGGACCAGCTGCAGATTCACACTTATTTCAAGCCCCCCAGTTGCCCTCGGACTATCCAGGTGTCTGACTTCGTGAGGTACCACTACAATGGCACCTTTCTAGACGGCACACTCTTCGATTCCAGGTGGGTCCCACTGGTGGCTGTGTCCACAGAAGGTGCCTTAGCTCCTTCTGTCACGCCTGCTTTTTGTGATGTGAAGAAACTAGGAAAGGATGCTTCCCACCTTCAACCAGTATCAAACGCTACAGAAAACTGTCGGTGTCCACCAGAACTCATTAAGTTCTCAGAGGGGAGAACGAATAGAGGATGAAGAAAATAGAGGCAAGGGCTGGGGATATAGCTCGGTGGTGGCACAGTGCCTGCCTGGCAAGTGCGAGGTTGTGAGTTTGATCCTTGGTACCAAAAAAAAAAAAAACCAAAATAGAAAGCTGGGATCAAGTGGAGCCCTTCCTACAGATGGGAGGAAGACTGCTCAACCACCACCATGCATTTATTTATACACGTGTCACACCATGCCCCTTTGCTTAACTAGCTCACTTCTTACCCCGGGTTTTCAAGGCTGGGACATCTGATCCCCTGCAGCACTCTGTACCCTCAGGGTGTTTCTCAGGCGCTCTGTGCCCGAGGTGCACTTGTGCTTTCGGCTCCACAAGTGTGCACCATCACTAGCTCAGCGGCTCTCAACAGAAAACTTTTGGGTTAGTGTTTCACACGCCCTGGTCCCAGAGTCGACACCAAATGCATGTTGGAAAAGTCTGAAAGCCGTGCTTGGCTTATTTAACAGTATTTTAGACTTCATTCTGTGAAGGCTTGAGCATGTGTTTCTTCGTGCTTATCGTTTTCACGTGGAAGGAGAAGGGGAAAATGAAGCTGCAGGGATACACTGGAGATTTCCTCGCAGAGCTGGCCCTTTTTCATCATCACTGTGGTGTGAATAGGAGCCTTTTGTTTCTTCCTAGCCTTGAGGAATTAATTCTCTGTGTGGGGAGCACAGATCCAGACCTGCCTCTCTCTAGGGCTGGGTGTGGTCTTGTTTAGCAAAGGTGTGGTGACAAAGTCCTTCCAGAAGGATGGGTGTAGAACTTCTCACTTTCTCTTTGGTTCTCAGTCACAATCGCATGAAGACCTATGACACGTACGTGGGAATTGGCTGGCTGATCCCCGGCATGGATAAAGGGCTGCTGGGGATGTGTGTGGGGGAGCGGCGCATCATCACCATACCGCCTTTCCTGGCCTATGGCGAGGATGGCGATGGTAAGTCCTGCCCCTTCTGGGAGCCTCTCTCACCCCACCCCCTCCACACCGCATTTTTTTGCACTGATTACCTCGGTTGTGACCATGTGAAACTCACCAGGCAACCCAGCATGGTAGTGCGCATCTGTTACCCCAGCCCTCTGGGAGGCTGAGGCAGGAGTTCACTGTTTGAGCCCAGCCTGAGCAACTTAGTGAGACCCCGTCTCAAAAATGAACAAGGGATGGGGGTGTAGCTCAGTGTGAAGGCCCTGGGTTCAATCCCCTCTACTGGGGGAAAAAAGAAAAGAAAGAGGAGGGGGACAGGGAGAGAGAGGAAGAGAATAAGAAACTGAATGTCTTGCAAGCTGTTTCCTGCTTAAGTCCACAGAGCAGGAGAGAGGGATTAGATGGAACAGTTGGAGTCTGTCTCCTTGTTCACCTCCACTTTTTCATGTCTTATATGCTCAAGGTTCACACGTAGTTCCTTAAAAGGAAAGTGGGTGGGTGGAGCACCCTACTGAAAGAAAAATGATATTTGAAAATCACCGCCGTAAGTATGTCTCACTTCTGTTCTCCCTGGGGAAAAAGTCTTTATGCTTTTGTGTGTGTGCATGGTGCTGGGTTTTGAACCCAGGCCTCGTGCATGCTAAGCAAATGTTTTACCATCGAGCCACACCCCCAGCCCCAGGTACAGGTTTCAGTGGGTGGGTTGTATGGTATAGCTCAGTAAGCTCTATAGCATTGTGTTGTTAGTACACATTAATGCCAGAAACATTTATTTATTTTTTTTTTTAATTTTTTATTTTAAAGATAGTAAAACCCATCAAAACAAAACAGAATAAATCCAGTCAAAACACAGCAGTGAAATTGGTACAGAATATCAAAGCAGGGTAATGGGAAAACAACAATGGCTACTATAGTGTATCTTGTTATCTTCACAGTAGTTTTCCATTCCATCAGTTAGAGCAAAATCAGACCAAAACAAAACAGAATAAAACCAATCAAAATAGAATATTGAGTAAA
>RJWT010029714.1:0-14844 GCA_004365215.1 Cuniculus paca | reverse complement strand
ATGAATTGCCAAACTGCATCAAGAAGATACAAAAGTTCTAAATAACCCTGTATCAGTCAGCGAAATTGAAAATGTAATTAAAACTTACCAACCAAGAACAGCCCAGGTCCTGACAGATTCACTGTTGAATTCTACGATAAGTTTAGAGAACTAATGCCACTGATGCTGAAACTCTTTAAAGAAATTAAAAGGGAATCAGTACTTCCAAAATCATTTCTGGAAACAAGGATTACCCCCATATCAAAACCAGAGAAGAACCCAACCAACAAAGAAAAATACAGGCCAATCTCCCTAATGAATACAGACACAAAAATCCTCAATAAAATACTGGCAAACCAAAATGCAGCAAATCACCACAGCCAAGTACGATTCATCCTAGGGATGCAGGAATGGTTTAACATATACAAAACAATAAAGGCAATACATCATATTAATAGAGCCAAAGGCAAAAATCACAAGACCATCTCAAAAAACTGTAGAAAAAGCATTTGAGAAAGTCCAACACCCATTCATGATAAAAAAAAAAAACCTGCAAGAAACTGGAATAGTTGGTCTATATCTCAATCTAATAAAAGTCATCTATGACAAACCAGCAGTTTATCATATTAAATGGTAAAAAAACTGAAAACTTTTACTCTAAAATCAGGAACAACAGAAGGATGTCCACTATCACAATTTCTACTTTATATAATTCTAGGAACATTAGAGCAATTAGACAAGAAAAAGAAATAAAAAATGGACAGGAAAGGAAAAATTTAAACTATTATTATTTGTGGATGACATGATGTTTTACATAAAAGACCCCAAAATCTCCTCCAAAAAACTCCTGGTGTTAATAACCAAATTCAGTAGCATAGTTGAAAACAAAGTCAACACTCAAAACTCAACACCATTACTGGACACAAACAACAGACTCATTGAGAGAGAAATAGGGAAACCATACCCTTTATAATAGCTTCCAAAAAAAAATGAAATACTTATGAGTCAATCTAATGAAGGAAGTAAAAGATATATATGTTGAAAATTATAGTATAGTATAGTACAATACACTAAAAAAGGAGATCAAAGAGGATATCAGAAAATGAAATGGTAAGCTATCCCTTGCTCATGAATAGGAATAACCAACATAGTAAAAATAGCCATACTCCCAAAAGTGTTGTACAGATTTAATACAATCCCAATCAAAATACCACTAGTATATCTTATAGACCTAGAGAAAACACTCCTTAAATTCATCTGGAAACAGAAGAGACCTAGAATAGCAAAAGCAATTCTAGGCAACAAAGGCAAGGCAGGGGGCATCATAATCCCTGACTTGAAATTATACTACAAAGCTACTGTGATAACAATCAACATAGTACTGGCAAAAAACAAGACCTGAGATCAATGGAACAGATTAGACAATGTAGACACAACTCAAACATACTCAGCCACCTTATCTTTGATAAAAGACCCAACCATTCTCCGGAAGATAGTGTCTTTAATAAATGGTGCTGGAAAAACTGGCTTTGCACATGTCAAAGACTAAAACTAGACCCAAGCCTATCACCATGAACTAAACTAAAGTCAAAATGGATCAAAGATCTAAATATTAAAACAGAAACTAAATCTACTGGAAAAGAAGATAGGTAGAAATGTTAAAGACACAGGTGTATGTAGAGACTTCTTGAACAAAACTCAGATTGCATGGGAAATACTACAAAGAATCAACTGGAATCACATCTTTTTAAAAAGCTTTTGCACAACAGAAGAAATCACCAATAGAGTGAAAAGACAACCCACAGACTGGGGGAAAAATTAGCCAGTTGTCCCTCAGACAAAGGACGTCTAGAACATATAAAGATTTGAAAAATATCAGACCCCCTCCCAAATTCAAAGACCCAATTCAAAACAGGCCTCTGAGATGAATATACACTTCTCAGATGAAGAAATACAAAGAGAAAATAAATATATGAAAAAAAATTTAACATCATTTGTCATTAGAGAGATGCAAATTAAAACAACACTGCAATTCCATATTGCTCCAGAAAGAATGGCTGTCATCCAGAAATTAACCAATAACAAATGCTGGAAGGGCTGTGAGGAAAAAGGAACCCTTCTCCACTGTTGGTGGGAGTACAGACTGATGCAACCACTGTAGAAATCAGTATGGAGAATCATCAAAAAGCTAGCATTAAAGGTTCCATCGAACCAGATATTCCCCTTCTGGGTATTTTTCCAGAGGAATTAAAAACATCATACCACACCAATATATGTACACCCATGTTTATAGCAGCACAATTTGTAATAGCTAATTCTTGGAAATAAATGCCCATCAACTGAAGAATGGATAAAAAGATGTGGTCTTTTTATACAATGGAGTATTACTCAATCATAAAGGACAAATGAGACATTTATAGCTAAATGGATGCAACTTGTTATAAAGGAAATAAATCATATTCCCATTTGTAGACATTGTACTGTCCCCCTGGTGTGAGATACTTAAAGAGTAAATAAGATTCAAAATTATAATAGATATTATGAAATGGGAAGAAACTGTTCAAAAGGAAAGAGAAACTAAGTGGGGGAAAGGAAGGAAGGGAAAGGAGAAAAAGAACATAAGGTAGTTACACTTCTAGTTTCTCTTGGTCCATCGGAAAGAAAGGTTTGTGGTAACACTGTTTTGAGAATAATTTAGGACCATATCTAGTACTCTTAGTAACTACTTTGAAGACAACAATATGCAATGTGTTAACAATTGTTTTTCCCTTATTATTTTGTTGTGCAATTTTTTTCATAAAATAAAAAAATTTAAGAAGTATTCAATACATACTTGCTGAACAAATGATCTCAACTCACCTATCCAGTATGACTATACTATACCCAGTACCTCAACTGCAAGACAACTCCATCTTTCTAAAAAGTGTATGCCTTTCACTCCTGTTGCTGCCTTTCACACCCAGTATTTCCATGGTCAATATTCAGTTTTCAGAGATACTTATGTGATCCACTGGGTCATGCCTAGACCCAGAGGAGATGAACCAATGTATTCACTTATTTGAATTCCTTTTGGACTATTTAACTATCTCATATCATTTTTACACATTTCATATTATAATTATTTGCTCAAAAGTCCTTCCACTATATTTCCAAGTTATTTCAGAATTTTTATCTTCAAATTACTAGAATGATTAGAATTTACCTCTGTTCTATATGTTCATATAATTTATTAATTATATATTCATGGTTGATATTTAATGAATGGTTACCAAATAAAAAATTAAAAGAAGCTTTTACACAGGTATTGTCACAGTTATTCAGGGAGTACAGCCCCTGAAAAATTATACTAATTTTTGTCAAACACTATAAAATGTTTGTAATAAAGCTTCAAATTATACCATGTATGAAACTGTTATAAAGTAGAATTACTAGTTCTGAGATTCCCAAATTTAAAAATCTGAAACATTTAAAGGGGAAAAATAATAAGTAAAAAAAAAGTTAATGGAGAAAATCTTTCCAGGTAGCTTTATCTGTGTCTGGTCTGGGAGTGACTGTCACTGTCAGGACTGAGGGTCCCAGGTCCCCAGGTCCCCAGTTCTTCAGGACGATAGACAGATCTGTGGCCTCAGGTGTATGATTGTTGTCACTGCTGCCTTTCTGAAATGAGGGTGAATGTTAGCAAGATGAGAGATTTTGCCTTTACATCTTTATACAGGATAAGTAAACCCCAAGGAATGATCACTCCTTCAAGAGTTGTTATTTTTCTAACTCACCTTTAAGCTTCAAGCACTAAATGCCACCGCACATCACAGTGAATATCCCGTCAAGTCTCATCCAATCCACACGGGCAACTAATGATCATTAAATACTCACGTATTTAACAACCATCTTCACTCAATCTGAATTCTGCAGACAAAAGTCAGGCAAAAAATGATCCTGATACAGACCAGAAAAATAAAAACACAGAAAATCTGATTCAAACACCAGCTCACTTCCACTTCAGTGCTATCAAATTGGCTTCCAAAAAAAGACAGTTCAGTCTGGCATCATGGAAACAAGGACTTAATAGCATCATGTCGGACAACTCATTGCTTAAGGATCTCTCTCTCGTTTCTAGGTCCTTTCCTTCCGAATTTATGTCAAGCTCAGTTCCAAAGTCATGTATGCATTGGGCATTGACTTCTAGACAGGACTTAATCTCAGAGTTAGAAGTGATTTTAGAGATATTCCAAGCAACTTTCATCAGATGGATCTAATTTAGCTATGACTATCTCCAGTAGGAAGACATAATTACACTTATAATAACTCATAATACATTTGAAGGACTATAAGTAGCAAGGTATTCTTTTATTTTATGTCATCATTTACCTCCACTTGTTTGTCTCTATGTTCATGTAAATTGGCCCAGCAGCCTGACAGCCTTAAGATTTTCACTCACCCACATAAGTCTGGGTCATTGCTTGATTCACTAGCAATCACTTGCTAAAGGTCACTGATGAATAGATGAGTGGATGAAAAAATACATGAATTTAAAGACCTTTCCTCTGTTAGCTAATTAGTCCAGCTCTCCAACAAAGCCCAGAGATGTATATCTGAGCATGAACCAAATCAAGATCTTTAATTTCCAACATAGATCCGATGAGACAGGTATCTTTGTCTACTTTGTTCCCTGGTATATCTCAAGTATCTAGAACAGTGCCACATATATTGCAGTTACTCAGTAAATACTTTACATGAACAAATAATAAAATTTCATCTGTATTCCTATGTTTATTCTTGGTTTACTACTAGCACAATATAATGAAACTCTCAGCACTTTGATGATAGTTTAATCTCAAAACATATGCTAAATGTATTTGAGATAATTTATATTTAAAAGCCAAATGACATGCTAAGTATTTATTCATCCTCTGCAATCTCTCACTTCCATCCCTGTGTAAGCTGAGCAGCTGAAAGCCACTAGACTACAATATTTTTATACCCCAAATAAATGTCTTCTTATAACAATAATTAACACAATACCGTCTGTCTCTATGTAGATTTGGAATATGAAATAGTCATGAGAAAAATGTGTTTAAATCCTGTATAAAAATGTTTTTGAAGAGATTTTCAATTAAGTTGCTCATTGTAAACAAACCCACAAAATAAATTTATCTTAGAATAATGTGTGGAATCTTTGACTTGCCTAAAAAAACGATGTGCTCTGTTTATCAGAGAGTATCAGCTGTACAACTCATTATATTTTGTTTTGTTTCTTTGCTGGCTGCCAAAAAAAACCCACAGCACAAGTCAATGTTTAATTGCAAAAATGATTTAAGTATAATTTCTGGGATAAATACCCTCATTGTGTCTCACATACAGGGCTCTTGATCATATACTCTTGCTTTAAAGATCGGATAGCACATGTGTCCTCATTGTTAATCACAGTGAATGTGTTTATTAAAGGAGTGATTTCCTTTTAACTCTGATTAAACTCCCTTCTTCAGTATATGTGAGGTCCCACAGTAAACCACCATGAAACCTGGTTTCCTTTTGTGCTGCACTCTTTTCCTCCAGCTTTGGGTTCCACCGTAGGAACTGTTTTCCTCATGAGACTTTGTTGCATCTCCACTGCTGATAAACTTGGAAAAATGATCTGATCCACACTAGTGCTACCAGCTCACTTTGCCAAGTTCCAAGTCCATCACCCAATGTCTAAGATGATTATGTCATATTTTCTGCTTGTTACAGTACCCATAAGGGCATTCACCCATTTCTCCCTGTAATGTAGTGATCTTGCTTATTTCACTCAGGAAATAAACGCCTTCAGAAAAGAACTATAACCTTCCACCATCAAACCCAGCCATGTCCTTGCATTGCTCACTCACTCTCTGCCTGCCTTCTTTCCCACTAAAATACCAACTGCCTTTCCCCCAGCTGAACTCCCCACTTAGATGCCTGGGACCTCACTCTCCTTATTAACTCAGAACTTTCTGCTGTTATTAGTTTTACCTCATGCATTTTCTCCCCCTTTTCTTTCTTTTTCTCTCCTAAATATTTCCCACCCATGAAAGCATGCTGAAATATCTCCCATGTCGTTTATATTTAAACCTTTTCCAGTTCCCCTTCAGTCTTGCTCCAAATCTAATCCTTCTTACAGAAAAACTCCTTAAACAGTGTCCACACTCGATTTCTCTTTTAACCTTCTATTATTTCCTGGACAGCCTTAATCAGACTTTTCTCCCAAGTATTCCCCATCATCAGATCTCATGGACTTCATTTTGTTAGCTCTCTTAGCTGCTTGCAATGTACATGATACCTCAAAGGGTATGACCACAAGTTAGTGTTCTTGTATATCACCCCATTATAAATGTAATCATTAAATAGTGCAAACATGTACTAATAAAAAAGAGAAAAAATAGTAATACTAAGTAAAAAGTGAAACCATAGGGAAAAAAAGCAATTTAGTCATCTGGCTTTAGGGAGGCTGCACTCTTTCGGTGTGCCACTCATATTTTGGCTACCCTTTCTCCACCACCTCTTTTGATGCTTCTTTTTCTTCTCAGCCGTAAATGTTAATGTGCCCCTAGATTCATCTCCAGCCTCCTCTTATCTTCTATTAACATCCCATCCTCAATGATGTCACCCTGTCCCACGGCTTTAAACACTATCTATATACTGGTAACTATAAACCATTCTAGCAGAGCTGTTTCTCCTCTAAACCTAAATCCAGCATATCCCTTTGCCAACCAGTATCCCCTCTTGGGCATCTAATAGATATATCAGGCTTAATCTGTCCACTCAAACTGTCCTTCCCCAAAGGAGCTCGCTAATCTCTTTTCTCAGTAAGTTATAATTCTATTCTTCTATTTGCTAAAGTAAAAACTTTAGAATCATCTTTCACTTCTCTCTTTCTTCCATTCCTTGCATAAAATGTGTCAGCAAGTATTGTTTTATCTATTCTTCAAAATATCCTCTAGATCCAACCACTCTCTTCCCACCTTCTCTTCTCCCTAAGCTCAGGAATATTGTCACTCATCTCTGTCCCTACAGTCATCACTTGGCTGACCTCCCTGCTTTACTTTTGCACCCCAAAAGCCCATGTGCTACACAGTAGCCAACGAGATCCTTTAACAATGTAGACCATAAAATGTCACACTCCTGCACTTAACCTTCTAGTACCTACCCATGGCTCTTAGAGTAAGATTTTATTATTCCCTGAGCAGAGCAGCTTTTTATGACCTTGGCCTGGATATTACTCTGACTAGATTACATCTCTGGTCCTGTAATAATCATTACACAACATTTGTCCTCTACTCATGACTCACCCATGTGAGTTTATCCTTCATTGCCTTCAGGTCTCTGCTCAAATGTCACCTCTTAAAAAGAGCCTTCCTGCACCGGGCATGGTGGCACACACCTGTAATCCTAGCACGTGGGAGACTGAGGTAGGAGGATAATTGTGAGTTTGAGACCAGCCTGGGCTACAAAGTGAGCTCAAGGCCAGCCTGAACTGCATAGTGAGACCCTGTCTCAAAAAAAGTCTTCCAGGCAGGGCTCTCCAAGTTGGTCCACCAGTAATTCTCTCTATTCCTGCTTAGAGAAAAATGTAACCTGAAATTATATATTCATTCATTAGCTGGTTTTTGGAAAAACCAAATAACCAATGAACTCATGAACTGATGCAACAAGACCCCAAAGTACCCAAGATACATACTACTTAAATACATGCTTAAGATAGTGGAAAGGTGAAACCCTTTGAGGAATTAGAGGTGAACAATTCATGATTGCAGATGGTTTTCTTGCATGTAGAAATAGCTTACAATCATAGAATTGGAAGAAGATGACAATTTCAGAAACAGTGAAGTCTATGCTAAACTGAAGCCATATTACACTGACAGATTCCAGTGTTTACTCCACATAAGCCAACATTAAAACATGATTTGCTTAGCAGAGCAATGAAGATTAAAATGAATGACTACAAATAATACAGCCACTATGAACTATTGGCTTAATACACAAATGCCCTCAAATGAAGTTGAAAAACATGCTTAAATTAGTGCTGGCTCAGAGCCCAGAGGATTTACAGTTCAGTAATCCAATTTTTACATTGTTTCAGGCTTCAAAGGATAGTAGAGGAAGTAGATTCTTTGCTCAACCTTCATCTTTCTTTTGGAACACTTCACCATCACAGATATTGTCAAGCACCTAACAAATAAATTTGCACCTTGACTGTCCCCACCATGGTTTGGATATGGTTCAAGTGTGTCCCCCAGGGCTTATGCTTGGGCAACTTGGTCTTCTGTGTGGGGACACTGAAGTGTATATGTGGGTGGTAGAGGCAGATCATTACTTACCCTTTCCCTGACTGGATTCTGCTCTCTCCAAGGGATCTCTCTCTCTCCCAGTGCTCATGTTATCATGAGGCCATCTGTCTGAGATCCTCTCCACAGCTAAGCCAATGCCAATGCCATGCATTTACTTCCCCAGGACTATGATAAATAAACCCCTTTTCTTTATCTAGACTCAGGTATTTTGTTATAGTAACATGAAACAGAATAATATATCTCCTCACTGGAAATATCAGCATAAAGCAACCTTTTCTCAGAATCAGGCTTCACAAGGGGCCAGGAGGTCACCAAAGGCTAATATCTGCTTACTTCTTCTCATTCTATAGCACAGACTTGTACCACTGTCCCATGTCTTCTTAAAACCAAAGTCTGCATCTCCTCAAGTCATGAAAAAACTGATCCTCCCAGTTGGGTTCACAGGAAAGAACACAGAAGATTCCTAATTTGCTCTTTTGTTTCCAGGCAACATTTGCCCTTTTTACTGTGTCCTCCTGGAAACAACATTCCTGCTCTTATTGCCCACCTCAAAGGAAGGCTACAAGGCAGGCTGCTGTGGGAAAGAAAGGGTGTGTAACCACCCTCAGCATATCTGATCAAGGCAGAAGGTCTTGTTGACTGTCGGACAAAGAACTCTACATAGCTCCACCCTGATGTTTAAAGCAGAAATGCTGATGACAATTCCAAATAGTGGCTCAATCAAAGTGAAGATGAAGTTAGAAATAATTGTGTCAACTCCTCCAGAAACAATGCAGTGCACAAGTAAGGGCAAGGCTGGGGCTTGGCTGACTTTGAAACCCCTGTGCTCCCTGATCCTTCAAGGCTTGAAAGCACCCATTTTGCATGCACCAGAGGATCACTGCCTTATGTCCACATAAGCAGAGTCATAAAAACAGTCTACAGAGTTCCTCAATCCTGAAAGGCCTTTCTGAATTGTTATCTGTAGAACATATCAACCACCCAAGCACAAAATAATAAATCTTACTAAGACTTTTCCAGAGGTCAGAATAAGGAGAACATGAATGTCAGAGCACTTTTTTTTTTTTTTGCTTAGTATTTCTCAAAACTACTATAAATTATCCAGGCCTCCTATAATTAATAGATTTTCCTAGAGACTTATGAGTACCCAACATGCCTTTTAAGTTCTTAGTAAATAAGAATTAACTTGTGAGAAATAGTAAGTTAATTGGGTATCTTTAAAAATATACCTTAAGCATGTCTCTTTGTGTTTCCAGATTCTTGAAGTACAAAAACAACTAATAAAAAAAATTCAACAGAAATTTTTGTTTCAGAGACTTGATCAGTGTTAATACAAAAAAAAGTATGAAGGTACTTTTGACAGAAAAAAATGGAAAAACCACTTAAATGAGTATGCTGAATTCCAGCTTATCTATATTAGGCTGTCTATCTTATTGCCAAGATCTATACTACAGGTTGTTGTGTGTTGCTGTCATTTTGCTACAACTGAGTAGTTTATGCTAGTAGCATTGGAAACAGTTGCTTCCAAGTCTAGAGACATACAAGTGATGGGAAAAGTCAGAAGTAAATATAATCACTTCACTCCAATGGCCTATAAAAGCTACCAGTAATTTTTGGCCCGTCTGAAATATTTATACAGGAGAGCCTGGTAACATGGGGAAAAAACATCTTTCAATAACATCCAAAAAGTATGTAAAACACTTGTGTAGAAGTCTAAAGATTCTGATAAGGAAATATGAGAAAACCTCTACATAGATGGCTTTGGTCGAACATCTAGAAGTGCTAGAAATGAAAAGGCAGAGGTACAACGGAGGACTCTCTCCCTCCTGCTAGTGGACATCTCCCACTACGGTTAGTCCTTTGCCCAAGGGATTTATCTTAACATTGACTGCCAATACAAAAATAATTCTTTTTTTTTCTGGAAACCTGAACATCAAAAGTTTCCTTTAACAAGAGTCCCGAGAAAAATTAAATTCACTGAATCTCAGGTGGTCTGCCTGCAGCTGCTTCCTCCCTCTGTCCCAGAATGACAGAGTTGGCCCTCTGTTCCACGTGATGTTCCAGGTGAGGTGAAGAGGACTTGGGGCAGTGTGCTGTGCTTACACTTTAAATTATTACCCAAACTGAAATTCAGTTTAAATCTTCACTCATTGTCCACCAAAGCAGGTAAATTTAGCACCATGCAAATGAACCCAAGGCCCCTTGCAAAAGTAGGGTTTTGCTGGCTCACTTTAGGCCCTGGGCATTCGGGGGACTCTTGTAAAAGCCACACATTTGCCATGCTGTCCTTTGCCCAGACTCTCACTGCACCTGACATTTCAGTAGATTTAAAAGCCTTGAGGGAAACCAAATGCTTATTCTAGCTGATATTTACTTCCAAAAAGTCAGAGCTATGTTTATGCTCCTTATTGCTGCACACTAAATAATAGCCTAGTGAAAAGCGGCGAAATCAGATAGGAGAATGTGACACTTAATCAATGTTGTGTCAGGGACCCAGCAGCCCAGCAGCCTAAAGCTGCCAAAACACATCTGCTTTGCTTTGCAACACATGATGGACCAAAGATGGGCACCAATTCCCTGGCTTCATAACCAGGAGTTAAAGCCAGTCTGCACAGGTCTGGAGATGGCCATGATCACTAGGGATGGCCCAATGGCAGTAAAGCAATGAGGGCCTTATTACCTCAGACCATGCAGTCAAGTTACCTGGATTTTGCACCCTGACTCTCAACAGGTTGCTTGTCTTCTCTGAGCTTCCATTGCTGCATTCATAGAAACATGAATACTTGTACAACTGTTATGAAGTCCGAGAAAAAGTGTATCCAAAACAAACACAAAAGGATTACTTTAAGAGAAAAAAAACAATAAAAACAAAGATACAGAATTTCAAAAACAAGATAATAGGAAATTGATGATAGTTAATATACTGTGTGTTGTCATTTTTAAAGCAGTTGCTCAGATTACAAGATATAGGCATGGATAATTGATCAAACAATGTAAGTACAAACCATTTTTTAATGAACTAAGAGAAATCAGTAGTATAATTATCTTAGCTATCATATATACACATTTTTTTTCTTTTCCCTTCCTTCTTTTATCCTTCCACCCATCCCAGTTCTTTTCTTTTGAGCAACTTCTTCCCCTTTCACGATATCTATAGATATTTTTACATAGCAGAGTACTACTCAGCTATATAAAGAAGGATAAGCTCAAGGCTTTTACAGTTAAATGGATGCAACAAGAGTCCATACTCACAAGTGAAATAAAACAGACCCACATGTGTAAACATCATATTGTCTCCCTAATGTAAGAAATTAAAAAAGTAAATAAGAACCAGGATTATTTTTTAAAAACACAGAAATGAATATAAAACATTACATATATTTTCTCTGCTAGGCTTATAGCAACAATTCAGGAAAACTATAGATGAAATGCTAGTACTTCCCTCAACATTTGAAGTCAATGCTATGCGGAGGAGTCAACTCCACCTTGCAGAGTGAAAGGAGCCACAGAAAATTCAAAGAGTATTTCTGGGTCCCAAGAAAACAAGTAAAGTAAAATGAGAGGTGAGGTCCAAGAAACAAAAACAATTGAGCAACTGTCTCCCTCCAGTACTCCACCCCTGAAACAGGATCCTGGAGTCTTGGTGATATCAAGTCTCCAGTAACAGATGCTTCATAGAGACAGAGAGGGTGCTCCAAGGGTGCTGTTATTTTATTAACTTTTTGTATTTTTTTAAAAAATTCAATTTTTAAAAATTGTCAAGAGAAACACATAGAACTTACCATCTTAACCACTGGAGCCATTGAAGGTAGAAATTGAACACAGGTGCAGGGCTGTGGCATGGCCAGGGTATGGCCTACCCGAAAACAAAGACACACCTCAAAGGGCAAGATAAGGCCACAGCTGAGGACACCTGGCTCCAACCCCAATTAACAAGATAGAGACTATAGCTGCAGGCACCTCACTCCTGCTGTCTATTTCCTACCACAAATGTTATCATGGAGATAAGGCAGTTCTTTTAAATTAGCATAGAATACCACTTGGAGAAGTCTTTGAAGTGACTCTCCAGGTCCTGCTCAGGTCCTGCCCTTTCCTCAGTATCCCATATCCTTTTTCTGAAGACCTAATAAATACAGGCCACCCAAAGAAGCTCTTTGTCTCAGCCCCCAGAGTCTCAAACTCTGTTAGAGGGTTTTGACCCTCATGGAGCCCTAAAATCATACCACTTGTCTCATTTATTTAAGCCTTCACCATACACTCATTTGGGAGACTGGAGATCTTGGCCAGGTCCCCGATAACTGGAAAGGTATGAGAGCACAGTAGTGCTAATTACAGGTGCAGTGTTGTGCAACCACTCCTAGAGAATGTTTTCACCTTGCAGGGTTAAAATTCTGCAGTTTGAACAACCTCTCCGTTTTCTCTCTCCCTCCCAGCCCCTGGCAGCCACCGTTGTCTTCTGTTTCTAACTACTGTAGTTACCTCTTCTAAACATCTCTTATGACCAGTTTATTTCACTTAACGTAATACCCTCAGTGTTCATTCATATTCCAGTGTGTGACAGTGTTTCTTTCTTTTTAAGGATGAATAACATTCTACTGTATGTATTGACCACATTTTGTTTGTCCTCTGCTGTGTATTTAGGTTGCTCTCATCTCTTGGCTACTGTGCATAATGAGGCAGTGAACGTGGATATGCAGTGTTTTTTGGGATTTTTTTGGTACCAGGGATCAAATTCATGACCTCACACTTGCCAGGCAGACGCTTATGCCACTGAGCTAAATCCCTGGCCCCAGTACAGATATCTTTTTAAGATCCTGCTTTCAATTCTTTTGGATGTATGCTCAGAAGTAAGATCACTCCCGGGTTGCTTTTTTGATACCGTGGATACTGATCATCAAAGGAAAGAAAGATTTCTACTGTTACTTTGGAGATGAGGTTGCAGCCCAGTGTTCCTGAGACATAGTACTGTGGTATTGATGATATGTGAGTCTGAGAAATGGTGATGGTAAAGCAGGAAACAAGCAAACATGTTTTTAGGAAAAGTTTCCTAAAACCATTTTTCTTGTTGACTTATTCTGAATGCCCATTAACATTCAGAACTTGGCTTTTAGGTGTGGAGCTTTTAGGTATTTTTCTTAACTCGAAAAACACAATTTTAGAAAAAGCAAAAAAAAAAAAAGTGAATGAACTGAATTTCTAAAACCACCTTAACTGAGCTTAAACTTTTGCATTTAAGCTTAATTTTCCCAGGTCTTTTGGGAGTCTTTATAATAACTAAGCTGGAACTAAGGATATGTACATTGAAAAGGAAAAAAGATCTTTTATTTACTGGAGGAAAACTAAAGCAAATAGAATCCCTAACTAACAATAGCATACAGTGTGAGGCATGAGGAATAAACTTATTAACCACAGAGGTTTCATTCACTGAGCACCTGGGTAGCCTCTTAGTCTCTGTACTAAGAACTGGTGAGAATTACAATTATTAGCTATTGATAAGATCATAAAGCTAGAAAATACCTGTGTTATTAAGATTCTTTTTGGACTGGGATGTAGCTCAGTGATAGAATGGTTGCCTAGCATAAAAAAGGTTCTGAGTTTGATCCCAAGAAGTCTCTATAGCAAAAAGAAATAAAAGCAGTTAGTATTGTGTGCTAGTTACTTTTCTCTTTTGCTGAGATAAAATGGTTTCAGTCCATATCGGCTGGCCCAGAGGCAGGGTGGCATAGCAGACAGGTATAGCAGAAGAAAAACAGTTCATGGATGGCAGAAGGTAGCAAAGAAAGCAAGGGACCTTAGCAGTGTCCCTTTTATTCCTCTGTCTAGGCTTCCAGGATTAGGGCGGTGCCAAACCAATCAGAGGACTGATTTAGTACTCACACAGCTTTAATCCCAGCATCACACACTCTAGAGTCAGCTACCTCTGCAAAAGCCCCACCTATGACCACATGAGGCTTTGAGGGGACATCTAGACACATCCATAACATACTGTTTCAGTCAAGTGTAGTGGCTCATGTCAGTAAGCCCAGTTATTCAGCAGGCCAGGGCAGAAAAATAGCAAGTTTGAAGCCATCCAAGGCAACTGAGTGAAACCCTGTCTCAAAATGAAATAAAAATAAAAATGGTAGAATGGCAAATATTCAATGGTAGAATACTTGCCAAGCAAGTAGGAGGCTTTGGGTACAATCTCCAGTAAAACACACACACATACACACACACACACACACACACGCACACACAGACATACGCACACATTCTTTCAGTTGTAAGGACAACAACTTTAAGCCAGTGTAATCCTGGTTCTGATACTAAAAGGTTCAAAAGCACAACAGGTCCAGCAGAAACTAGGCTTCACGCAGTGTCAGCAGATCTGGGTCACTCATGGCAACCCATGCCAAGCACAGTATTCACTAATAATCTAAACAATTTAGTACCTCTCCCAGAAAAAGAGCACACTTCTGATAGCTCTAGTAGAGAAGTTCCTGGAACAGCTCCAGGTGGTACGACTTGGCCACGTAGCCATCCATGGGCATTCTATTCGGAAAATGAGCAAAGAACTATT
>RJWT010029712.1:0-14844 GCA_004365215.1 Cuniculus paca | reverse complement strand
CTTATGAAGGTTTAGGTCCTATCAGGAGAAGGGAAGAATATGTTCCTAATTGAGAGACTTCTCTCAGTGTTGCCATGCCCAGTTCTAAGCATGAATGAACAATCAAAACTGCAACAGCCTTACTGAAGAAATATCAAATGGATCATTGATCCCTCAGAAATGAACACTGGGGTCATGCTAAGGCAGGTGATTGGGATGTGGCAAATAGGCCGGGGAAGTGGGTATGAGCTGCCAGTCACAGAGTTCCGTGACACATATGCAGAACATCCAAAGTCCTGCACTCGGAACCAATCAACAAGTCTTATCTTCAATTCTTTTCACAAGAATTAAGCAGATTTTTATTAGGATGGCTCAGACCTCTCATCAGCCTGGAGAATGGGAGACACAAATGACAGTCATCATCAAGCTGGGTGCCACACTGTTAGCTCTCTGAGTGGCCTGACCTATGATTTGCAGAGTGTGTCTCTTTTCTTAGATTTTGTTGACCTGAACTTGCTCTGCAGAGCATACTTCTTTTCTTTCTTCTTTCTTTCTTTTTCTTTTCTTTTTTCTTTTACCTTTAATAAGCACAAAACTCTCACTCTGTTTTACACTTGTCTTGGCCAATTCTTTATTAAAGACAGAAAGAACCTAGAAAACACCTCTAGAAGGAGACCCTAGCACCCCAGAAACCTGGTAACAATATCATTATGCAAGTCATATAGAACCAGAATGTGCAGCTATGGTAAATGGTGATCTAGACTAGGGTATTGAGGACAGATGGTGAACATAAGTTATGCTAGGGATAGTTTATGCAAATTATCCTACTGATCCTTCTTTATGTTTCCATATGTTTGTCTTGGAAAGTTACCATCTGGAAGACATGTCACCTAATCCATGAACTAATTATGATTACTGTTTTCAAAGACAAGGAGATACTGCAGCAGGGAGCACTGGTGCTAAGTCTGAATTCTTGTAGATTCCTTTTTGCATGTGTGTCCCTAGCCCCTTTTTCTTCTCAGATAGACCTCTCTGTGTCTGTCTTCCAAAAACTAGCTTCTGAGGACTCATATTTCTAGCTTTAGAAGGTAAGTATCACTATCCAAACTCATTCTCCTGGGACAATGCTTAATCACTACCAGAATTTGAAAGTTAAGTTCTTTTACCTGAAGACAAAATATCTCTGATTTGTAATGTTAATTCAAAGATTTCTTTTTGGGCCAGTTTGAAGATAGATCTTGTTGTTATCTTCTTGTTGTCTGTGCTATAGATTATTACAATAATGACCTGAACCGATTCCCTCCTACTTGCATCCATGACTTCGTATAATCCTAATACACAGTGACTCTGCAACTTCTTTTGACCAATGAAACACTGGCAGAGATGGTGCACAGAGAAGTTTGAACTGTACTTATGCTTAGTGACTTGTCCTCTGTTGTCTTTCCTGAGGATACTACAAATATTGACCTTTTAATAAAGCTGGACTGCTTTGCTTTATAAACAAGAACCAGGCAGTCCAGCCAAGAGCTAGGAAGGACTGTCAGACATGCAAATTAGCTCCTTCTTCAGCAAAGAGATCACAGCTAACTTGATGGTAATGCTGGTGAGTTATGCTGATGGAGACCAGCAAAACAACCACTCAGCTGAGCCCAGCTCCAATTTCTGACTCCCCGAATTAAGGGCTAATATGATTTTTGCTTAAGATTAAATGAATCATTGATCATTCCGTGCCAAATTTTAAGTCATAATTATTCTTGGTCTTGTCCTATTTCCTAAACTTCATTTTGGTTCCTCTTGACAGCACTTCCTGCATAGTTCATTTGCTCAGCAATGTCTGGCTAAGGGAGTACTTCTAAAAAATGTGACCAACCATAATAATTTATTAACTCTTTGAACTTTATGAGGATTCCATTAAACATCTACACTTAAATGACAAAATGGGCACTTATCCAGGTTATTTGAATTTGAAATGAGAAGTCATTCACAAGAAGAAAGATGAGAACCAGACATGTTTTCCAGGACTAGATTATTCTTCTTCTTTTGTCTGCCATGAGCATCCCATCTGCTTTGAATGGATTTCATTTATGAATAAAAATTAAGGGATTATAATCTTGGTAGAGACTTGCCAGAGGATTAATAATTCAACAAAATGAAAACATTAAAATGGTAAGACGGAGAGTTTTCCTGCTGTGTGTTCATACTATGTATTCTACAACAGGAAGAGCAATCATCAGAAAACAGGCAGTGAAATATTTGCTGTAACTTGACATACAACAGCAACTGTAAATTCAATAAACAGAAGAACTAAAGATAGGTAGAAAAGAAACAAGGAAAATCATAATTTTTAAAGTGAAACTGCAACTCAGGACACAAGACCATTTTCAACATTATTTCTTTTTCTTTTCTCTCAGAACACAATGAGCCTGGTCAATTCTATTTCACCTAAATTTGGGTTTGTCCTTTCACTTTTTACTTGCAAAAAGGTTCCTTTCACATGTGAATAGACAACCTCTTTTTAACTTATAAAATAAAATTTTCCCAATGAAAGGATGTAATCTTCCTGTGGTTGGGGCATCCTTCCCTATCTTTCTGTGGGTGGAGCTGCCCTTTTCTCAAGTTGAAATTTCTGTATGTTCACAAATTCCACAGATTTCTACCTCTAAATACATATAAATATTCCCAATTCAAAACTGTAGTGCCCTCCACCACCTTGAAGGCCCACATGCTATTTCATTGAGTGTATACTTTAGATTTCTACATAATAAATTCCTTTATGTGTCCCATTAACCCATCCTGGAAGTTGTTTTTACTTGACTGAAGCTGGCCTACAATTTAGTCGTCAAGTAAAGTGGGTTAGGCTCCTTGTTTTGCCTTTAGGAGCCTCCTCAGATCCTGGCTGCTGACATGTTTCTATCATTTTTCATGTAACAAAATGATTCTTGAGGTTAGGGGTAAAAAGCACTCACAAAGTACATACCATTCCAGTCCATGGGGTTTCCAGTGAATTTAATGAGTTGACACCAGACAATTTCCTCTATATTATGAGGAGTTCATCAATATATTTGAAAAACCTTTTAAATCAGCATTTTGAATATTGTCTCATTTTGAGGATAGGAAAACTATAGTGTTTTAAGGCTTTTTGCATGGGAATTAATTCATCTCTATTGTTCTGACTTTTACATGGCCCGAACTTGATCTGCAGAGCACGTTTCTTTTTCTATCTTTAATAAACATAAATGCTCCCTACCATTTACACTTGTTTTATCCAATTCTTTGTTGAAGACAAGAAGAATGTACAGATTACTTCAGAAGGAGACCCCAGAGGCCCAGAACCTGATAACAGTTTTGGCAGAAGCAGCATGGCGGTAAAGCCTTTTTGGTTTTTGTTTCTCTCTCCCTCTCTCTCTCTCTCTCTCTCTCTCTCACTCTTTCTCTCTCTCTCTCTTTGAAATCTATGAACTCAAGTCAAGATGGATTGATTCAGCTTTTTTGTTTCCCTCTTTATCCTCTAGGGAACCTCCAATCCTAGTCTAATCCTTTCTTTTGAAAGATGGGTTGTCATCCTTTGGAGAAGAAGGTTTGAATCCTTTTGCTTCTCAAGGAGAGGCAGGAAACTAGAATCCAGGGAAGCAGATGGTAAAATTAATGGAAGCTGGGTCTCAGTAAGCTTTCTCATGATGCCAGAAACAGTTTCCTAGTGTGTCTCACTATTATAGACCACTAAATTAGCTAGAAATATTATGGGCACTCAGAGAGGACTGAGACCTCGAGAGCTCAATGCAGAAGACAACTGTGGCTAGAGGCTTATTCGCTAAAGAACAGGCTTCAAGAAAAAGAAGAATTATTCACTCATACTTGCCCTAGGGATGAACAGCAATGGTTGATATTCTAAATAGGCATTTCTCACCTTGAGGTGGAGGACCAAATCTCCTTAACCTACCACTTTCAGGAAAGTCCTTGTCTGTCCATGTACACTTGCTATGTGACTTGCTTCCCAATTTCATCCCCATGTAATCAATGTTACCCAAGCAACTATGCTTGCTGTAACCTTATTGGCTGGCCATAGTTTTATCCATCTCACATCAATCCAGTGATTTTTCCATCTGATCAATGTCTAAGCAACTATACTTGCAATCCTGTTGATTGATTATAGTTCTGCCCTACCTCGAACCCACCTCATCTCATGGCTTTGCTCAATAAATGCCCTTGAGAATCAGGGTTGGTGGGCCACCCATTTTCCAGGCCTCCTTCTGTACCTCTTAGAAACTTTCTTTCTCTCAATAAATTCTTCATTCCCTTAATCTCCATTGATCCTAGAATTCATTCCTCAATTTTAGAGAACACATGCTCAATGTTTTGGACATGAGCAGGTTGGGAGTTTCTTGCCCCTATATCACCACTGTCCAAATAAATCATATAGAGTTATTTTAAGAATTAGTCTCCTAGTTTTTCTAATCTTGATTTGTACTACAGAAATATCGAATAAATATTTTTCACCATTTACCCTGTATGTTAAATTGTATGTATGAATTAATGGTTTATAAAAAATTATGAACTTTTAATTCTTATTGGGGTTAAATCTTGTGCTGTTATGTTTCTTGCTTGACAGATATGGGATTTGTTTTGGCAGTGATGTCCATGACTCTAAGTACAGAAACATAATAAAAAGAGAAAGGTTATGCAGATCCAGCATCTCCTACCATCTTCATTTTATTAGAACTCTACAATTGCAACCAAAATACTATGTGATAAAGCAAGATAAAAAATTCAGATAAAAGTGATTTTACAGTCAATCAGACCATCTACCCAGAACTCATGCAGTGGAAAGACTATGTTTAGTTGCCAATTGGTTTATTCCATCATACTCAGTTACACACTAATCTGAATGTTTCTGTACAGGCTTTTAATGTCTACAATCAATTGATTTTAAGTGAAAAAAATTATCTTTGTAATATGGGTAAGCCTCATTCCATCAACTAAAAATGTATGATGAATAAAACTGAAGTAATTATGTGGAAGATAAGATTCTACTCAAGAACACAGTATTGGCTCTAGTCACAAGTTCCCATCCTGCCAGCCAGGCCCTGCAACTTGGCAGTCGCTATAGGCATGCAACCCAATAACACAAAATAAAATTTCTCTCTCATATACATAAATCCAGATATATCAATGTTATGTTTGTAGATAATATATGCACACTATATAGGTCTTATGGTTAATACATTGTATCAACTTGAGAAGTTCAGAAGTTTAACTGAGAGACTCAGCAGGGAGCCAGGGTTCTTACTTTGTAAATATCCTCATCCTGTGCAAAGGAAGGCAAGGACATTTTGTGAGTGTTACACGCACCCTGAAGGGGGGGTGGCCTGTGTACGATATGAGGGTAGAGAAGAGGCTTGCGTTTTGGTTTTTGCTCTGGCTGCTGCCTTGAAGTGCTGTCCCTGTGCTGTGCCACCCTGCCTTGGACCCAGCTGATTATGGACTGAAATCTCCAGAAACTGTGAGCTAAATAAACCTTTCCTTGCTTCACTTTGGGTGTCAGGTGTTTGTCTCAGCAATGAAGAAAAGTGACCAAAATAATAGGTATGGGTATATATGCATACACATACATGCATATACATGAAAGCATATGTAATTTTTCATTTCTATAGATATCCTTAACAGATTTAGGTGTTAGCATCTTTTAGTTTAGGAGTTCTGGGAACACAAGGGAAATATTTCAGGAGCAGGGAAATATACACTCTCGGAAATTCTAGAGATGACTCTGCTTATCATTATCACTATATGCCTCCAGTCTTGCAGAGTCAGACAATAACAATAAAGCAAGTATTCAGCACCTCTGAGATTCTTTGAAATTACTTCCTAGAATTTCTGCTCAGCCGTGGGTTCACTATCATTCATGCCAATATTTAATTTTGAATAGTTACCATTTCTGCACTAAGTACACTGTCATTGGGACTGTGTGGATTTAAATAATGAATGCAGGAAAAGTCTAAAATTTCCCAAACTTAGTTTTGAAGTCCTTCCCTGGACCTAGCAATAAGATAAACTGACATTTCATGTGATTAATTTTTATGTCACTTATCATACTACAGTGAAGTCGTGATCTACAAAACTAGTATGTTAAAACTCTAAATCAATTGCTCAGATTACAAGCTGTAGGCATGAAAAATGAATCAAACAATATAAGCACAAAACTACTTTGAAGATAACAATATGTAATGTGTTAACCATTGTTACTCTACTATTATCTTGTTTCAAAATTTGTATCATTGTTTCTCTTGCTTTTTTCTCTTTTTTTTATTTTATTTTGAAAAAAATACAACCAAACAAAATAAAACAGAGTAGAGTCAATCACAACAAAACAATGAACATGGTATATGACTTCTAAACAGGGTAAAAAGCAATCAATAATGGCTACCATAATGCCTCTTGTTATCTGTAGTGTAACTGCCCCTACCATCAGGGATGAATAAAATCAAACAAAATATGACAAAATAAAACCAGTAAAAATAGACAAAAACAAAACAAAACAAACAAAGCAGAACAATGTAAGCAATACAGAATACTAGTAAAACAGCAGTGGCTCCCATAATGTTCATTATCTTCAGAATAGTTGCCTACACCTTCAGACATACTATAATCAAATAACACAGGATAGAGTAAAATCAATCAAAACAAAACAATGAAAGCAATACAGGGTTTCTAAACAAAATAATTGGACATCCTTGATGGCTGCAATTATACATTTTGTTATCTTTAAAATAGCAGTCCATGTCAAGTGCAATAAAATCAAACAAATCACATTAAAATGAAACTAATCAGAATAATTAAGACAATATGAGTTTTAAATTATGATAATAGATTAACAGTGGCCACTCCTTCCCTCTTCGGACATTTCCTGCTTTCTGACCTTCCCATTACGTATTGTGCATTTTTGATCCCACTAACACCTTTAGTTTGTTATACTAAGAAGACAACACGAATTTCACCCATGTGACTCTGAACCATTTCATGCATAAGCATGATCACCAGTTGCCTCTATCCACCTACAAGAGCCTCGAGATTATCTTCCCTTATAACTGAGTAGGTTTCCACCCCATGAAATACCATGTCTTTCTTATCCATTCTGCAATTAATGGGCAGGCTACCCTTACTTTATTTTGGGCTCCCTGTCACATCATAGGGCATTATTTTCTCTCCTTTGACTTTCAGTCTATGAATTTTCTTTCTAGTTAGATGTATTTCTTGTATAGAGCATATTGTTGGATCCTGTCTCCTGATCTACTCTGCCTGTGTTTCTTTCTATTGGTGCATTGAAGCCATCTACATTAATGATTATGACCCTCTTGCACTGCATTGCCTCTGCCATGCTATTTTCCTGCCATTGGCTCCCTATTTTTCCTCTCCATTCAATCGACTGTCCCCACTTGATGGTCCCCCTCTGCAGTTGTTCCTGAGACCATGGTCCTTTTCCTCTCTTAAAAAAATTTTTAAAAAAGACTATAAAGCAAATATTGAACCTAGATATGAAGATTTGGAAAAGTACTTGAACCAGAAAAAATGATACTTGAGGGTTGCAAAAAAGATATGCTGATCTAATTAGTTTAGTACACACTAAGTGGACATGTTTACCAATTTTCAGGATGACTGTGTGTTGAAGTATAATTTTCCATGAATATTTCTTGATTTTGCATGGTCTAAGTCTTTAAAGCAAGGGAAATGTTTGAATAGCAAATCTCTGGGAAGCTAGAAGCCTAGAGTTGCATCTTTCTAGAAACATTTGCTGCTTCTTGTTATTAACTTAATAAAGGTAAGGATTTTTCCTCCCCTTCCTGGAGAAGACTTGTTTACATTTCAGAATGAGAAGCTTGTCTCTCTAGATGGGAAGAGGGGCAGATGTACCACCAGCATCTATGTAAGCACTTGGTTTCCTAATTTTGAAATTGTTGTTCTGTACTATAAACCAACTGTATGTGAAGATGAAATATTATTTTAATTTAAATCATTTTGTGGGACTCTGGAGCTTGGCCAGTAATAAATGCTGTTTCTCTTATACAGACGTTTCCCCCACCCCCTACCACAAAAAGAGGCATTCATTTTACAATTATCTGATAAACTTTCAAAATATCCAGATTAGGTATTAATATGTCCATTTTACAAATGAGGAAATTAAGAATGTGAAACAGTTGCATCTATATATGAGGGGTCATAAAACGGTACAGTGAATGTTTCCTCATCATTCTTGCCACTTTCTGAAGGAGTTTTTATAGTACTTTTTTGTGTCTTTAACAACATTGTGTGACGGCACTGTTGTCCTAAGTCCGTTCAATACGTTTATCTTCACGGTCATTTTGACTTTTGGGAAGATCCAGAAGTCACCCGTGGTAAATAAAGTGGATGAAGCCATACCAAAATGTTTTTATTTCTCAGCAATTTTGAAACATTTTGAATCAATTCAGGACATTGAAGCAGCCACCAAAAATCTCAAGAAAGACAACTTGTAGAATTGTTTTAAAAAGTGACAAGAACAATGGGATAAGTGTACTTGAAGCAAGGGAAAGTACTGTCAGGGGGATTAATAAAGAATGTATCTTTTACTGTAAGAATTTTCAAAATTTAAACATTCACACCTCATGTATGTATGCATGAGAATATATATGCATATAAAACCATTATTTCCTAATAATATACTTAACTGAATAATTGCAAAGATGTGGATAGAATTTGAAAAGAAATATTTATTGATACTTTGTGAAAGAGTGGACACATAATCTTTAAAAAGTATTTGTATTCTTTTTCTTTGAAAATCTAGCTAACACTACAGATCATAAAATTTTGAAGATATCGCTTTATTTTTCTTTGTTTCTTTCTTTCTTTATTTTATTTATTTTTTTGTACCAGGGATAGAGCTCACAACCTAGTGCTTGCCAGGCAGGCGCTTACACCGCTGAGCTAGATCTTCAGCCCTCGCTTTATTTTTCATGAAGTAATTTTAATTTTCTTTAAAAAGGATGGAATTCAGGAAACTAATAATGATAATATTATAGAAAAATATGCTAGGTTCTATGAATAAAAATATGAGTGCCATAATGTAGCCATATATGACTCAAATGTCTGAATTTTTTGTTTCATCTTTTTTTTAAATTAAATTATTTTACTGAAAAAATATTGCATTTTGAGCACCAGAGCAATGAGATCACCATTGATAGGGCACGTCAGGTGACAAAAAAAGAAGGCTCACGGCGGGCTTGGGGGCCCGGCCACAGCCACCAGAAGGGGTCAGGCCAAATGCAACGGGGTGTCAGAGTTTGTGCCACAAGTTGATGGCCTTGCGCAGGCCATTACTTTTAGTTTAAAAGTTAATAAAGTTTCCACGGTTACAAAGGCAAGAATCTTCCAGGACCCACTTACGACTTTATCCCAAACCCTCTGCAAGCTGGATTCAGGCAGGCACCTCGCAAAGCACCTCTTGAATCAGAGATGGTAGGGCAGCTTAGACACTGCAAAGCAGAACTTCAGATGATACAGCAGTCTGCTATCTTCCAGATTCAAGTATTGTTCCAAAGCCTTTGCAGCAAAGAATTCTGGTACTTTTTATTTAACTGGTTCACAAAACATCGGATGATCCAGTAGCAGTCGATGCTGTCTTTCACCATCTCGTCCATGGCTTCAGCAATGGCAAGAAATACTTCATCTCCTGGTTTCAGAGGAAAGGAGGGACTTGGAGTCAACTTCTCAGACTCCAACTAATACATGTGAAGATAGACTTCTTCCTGAGAGGCGGAATCACTGACAAAACGAATCACTTTCAGAGCGTGAAGGATATCACTGGTCCTTGAGATACATCATCACCTGGGTGTGGGACTCATGGTGGGGAGGCAGGATCCCCAGAAGCACCTTCCATACCAATGCATGGTACGTGGATGGGAGAGGGAACCTCTAGCTGAAAGTACAAAGTTTCTCAATATCTAAGGGTCATCTTGCAGGATTTCCAGTGACTTCTTTTCTTCCACTCCATGAAAACCCATTTTCTCGTAATATACTGAACAAAAGTTTCCTGAGAGTCTTCAGTCATGTTTCATTCTTGGAGGGGAGACCCCGATTAGGGTCAGAGTCCACAGGAGACAGCCAGATCCAGGCAGTGCATGCTGCTGGTATGTTTCATCTCTTGTGCTTCTGGACATACATTTTTTTTTCATTACATTACATTGTGACAACCAGCATAATTTTCTATCATTACCATCATTTAAGTTCTGTGACCTCAATTACATCTGCAAATACCTTTTACCATGTTCATATATTAAGTTTTCAGTGTTTTAGGCATGACAAGGGTCCTTTCTGTTTATTTACCCTATATGACAAGTGTCAGTACAATTTTAAAATTTCGGTTTTAATTTCCCCATTTGTAAAATGGGCAAACTAACACCTAACTCAAAGAGGTATCACTAAGACTGGTGTCACTTGCAATGCTAATAATTTAGAATTGAAGAGATTCAATATGGATTTAATTTAAGGTGTACTATATAAAAGATACAGAAATTCATTTAGCAATTGTACTAGAGAAAGAAGTCTATCATACGTACTGAACATTCACCAGGTGAGGTGTCACAAAAAACAGAGCAAAATACCCGGTCTATGTAGTACATTCAATGCTCAGTAAAAATTAATGTGTTGGTTTTGGTTCATATTTCTATCACTTCTCAGTTCAATAAAAATGAATCCATCAAACTGGACTCTAATTAAACCAGGATCCAGGCAAATGACTCCTGGGCTGTGATAAATCCTCCAGTCAACCAACCTGTCTGGCTAACATTCCAAAACTGATATATTTCTTATATTCAAATCCCTACATTTTTCGTCTACTTAGAAAATTGAAAAAATTCAAAAATCAATTAATCTTCAAATGCTGAGTATCCACATGAGCAAAGCAGGCAGTTAACTTTATGCAGTAGTCATCAAAATAAAACTGTATGCTTTGGTGGGGGGAAAATATAGTACAAACAAATTTGTATGCAAAGAAAAAGAATTAAATGCAAACAAAACACTAAATTCTATAGTTAATCTACAAACATAGGTCATGCCACTAAAATGTCAAAAATGTTAATGAATTATGTGACTTAAACGGTCAAGGACACTACTTAAAATAGTTACAGAGATGAAAATGAGCTTAGGTAAAGAAAAGAAAATAGAGAACAAGGCTTGCATTCTTAATGAGGAAACTGATATATACCAGGGAACAAATAAGCATGATTTGAAGCTATGCATATTCATTTAATTGTTTACTTGAATATAAAGGGAATATTGAATACAGTGAAAATAAGCACCCAAATAGATTTTATATCAAGATGAAGATAAGTGAAAGGCATATGTATGGATTCTAAAAAGAAATAATTACATATTCTTAGCAAATATATTTCACCTACTGAAATGTAATTCTTAATAAATAAATTGTCCATAGAGAAAGAATAACTACTTAAACTGGAAAAAAAACTCTTCCAAATTTGAGAAAGTGTGTGGCTTCTAATTCACTTGTTCATTGGGAAAAATACATTTAGATAAATTTTCACATTGCAGAGCTCCAAAAGATTGTTTCTTTTTCACATTCTTATAAAACAAGGGAAGACATAGAAATATTTCAGAAAATCAGATCCTGTTGTGTCATCTGTTTTATGAGCCTGAAGTAATATTTATGTATAAATCACTTCATGGAACTGAATATATTTGTGTATATGTCTTATTTTGAAATGCATTTAGCAGTAAATGTGAACAACTTCCTGGGTAGAATCATCCACCCCAAAGTTATATACATGCAAATGTTTAATGATTACTCTATAATTAATGGAAACTTGTGTACAAATTCTCAAAGGAAAGATTGTAAGTCTTTATTTTAAAAATGTCCTGAGTTCATCACATGACAGGAGCATAAAAGGAGAAATGAGGACATAGATGCCTATTAAAAGCTTATCTCAAACATAATGCAACAGTTCAATACTATTTTTAAAAGTTAGTCATTTAACCCCATTCTGTGCATTCACAGAAAAGTTCACTGCTTTGCAAAATGAATGTCTATATCCAAGCAATCTTACAACTGAGCACTTATTTCTATAGTGTTTCTCTTGATTGTTTTTAAAATGCAGAGTAAAATAACCAAATCAATTCTGTGCTTTCCAAAGAGTATTCATATTGAAAGATTAATCTTGAGGTTTCTTTCACCATTCCTCAATTTGCTTGACATACTATGTTAACTTTTTCAACTCAAGACACAGACTAATTTATCAGTGCTCTGCTTGGAAACATACAAGTGTCAAATGAAAATAATTTAGGTGATTCATTAATACAAGTTAGAAGCTTTGTTTAGCTAATGTGCATCAGGGAGCCCCTGAAAACCAGGTAGTGTCCCAAATGAAGCAGAGTCAGGGTGTTTACAAGACAGGTAATGAGTATGTACTCATGTGGATATGGCTAAAACAACAGTTTTTAAATTCAGCTGAAACTCAAAAACTGAGGTTTTGCTGTTATTATATAAGATCACTATTTGCTAAGAGCCATTTTTACAAACCTTGTGGGGTTTTTTGCCCACTCGAAGGTTAGAGAACAGGAAAAATCATTGCCAAAAAATAACAGAAAAGGGGCAAATGTAGAAAGCAAGGGGGGAAATGAGAACTGTCTGTCATACCTGCTTCAATATTTTTAGAGAAAGAATTGTTACAGCTATGCTCTGACAAGCAAATACAGTAGGCACAACCTATCTTTATATTTAGTCTTTTATGAATACCAAGACTGCATTTATTTCTTCTCACATTATTTAAAATGTCAGCTTATAACTAGTTATAATTATCAGACATGCTTAGCATTACCCATATATGACTTTTCCTTTTGAAAATATGCCAAGTCGGGAAGAACTGCTCATTGTTATACCTGTAACAGTTTATGCTCCATTCTATTAAGATAACAGTTGGCCAAGAAAACCTTCCACCTAACCCCAGCTTCTAGCTTTAACTACCACTGATAACAACTTGATCTTCCCTTCATCCATATCTTACTTGAAAGATTAGCCTTTGATTTCATACCTGCACTTTAATTAGTCTCCATACTACTTATCTTATGCCAAAAGTAATTCATTTTTAATGTAAGTCAGTGGAAAAGGGGAATGCACATGCAGCTGTTAACATTCGCTGTGGAGCTGTCAAATACAAGGAATGGGTTATTATTCCTAAATGTGTGGGCAATCAAATGAGTATATATTCTTATATTCCTGGCAATATCCTGATTTGTCTCTGTCGGCTCAAATTAATCATAAATACTGCCATCTTTTGTTCACAAAAATATCCTAACTTGAATGCTGAGTTATAGGTTCACACATGGATATGATCACACTATGGAGTCATATATGGTGGGACAGAGTTGAAAAGTAGAGGACACGTTTTATTATGATGAATCTCAAAACTATATCTGGTCACTAAACTAGAATGGGATCTTACATACTCTCTCAATGTGTCCACAATTTTTAACATTCATTGCCATAGATAATTAATTATTTAACAGCACCCTACATCATTAATTGTGTATATGACTGACACGAAATGTTTCATAGACCTGACCTAAGAGTTTCTATGTCAATTCGTTATGCCAGGTAGAGAGCTATGTTATTCCCCATAGGTATCATTCTAGAACTTTAAAAAAGTTTGAAATATAAGGTACATAAAGAAAGTAATCATGCTATACAAATCATATACTCTAGCATATAGAGACCAAACTTTAATGAAATAATTGCCCTCAGTAGCAATGTGCAAATAAATACCATATCCACTTTCCCTAAAACTCACTGCCTCCACTTTGAGCAGCAGCAAAGAGACAGAGGCATTCCAATCCTGAGGACTCTGAAGAATTCAAGCAAACACCAACGCATGGGGCCTCACTCACCTTATGCTGCTCCTCATATCTTTACTTCTAGTTCCAGGACTTACTTATGGCAATAACACATGAGAGATTTGAGGAACCTGCTTGAGGCTCATGTAAAAAAAGCTAGAACTAGAAAAACACTAATTTCACACCTAAGAAGTCTCCCAAAGAGTATTCTAGCTTGAAGAAAAGATACAGGATGTTTCGTCTGCCTTTATTAGGGGGGATTCAAGAAAGATTTTAGAACACGGGAATTGCACTTAGAAATTTTTATGAGTCATCTAAATTTTATCAAAAGAAGTAAAGGAGAAGAGTTAGGAGATAACATCACATTCAAGATGGGATGGAGAGAAAAAGCTGTGGAGAACAAGGATATATGAGAGTCACAAAGGAAATAGCTCAGCTTTTCAATGTCTTATCCTTCAATATCTCTTACAATGCAAAATTCTAAAAATTGAAAAAATGAAACAGGTGAGTATCACTGAGCTAGAGAAAAAGAAAAACTGAAAGCTTTGTGGAAAAATGTAAAAGCAGGGAGTTCAGGAAGCAGGATGGGTAAGTGGCATGTGACAGAGGTCACAGAAGAACCTAGCTTGGCATGTGACTGGGCACTAGGTTAAGCATGGAGGGAATTAAGAGATGTGCTCTCATGGGTACATTGGAAAATTCGCACTCTCCTATAAAATATTAAAATACTACTTGTTCACTATTATTAATGAGGAAGGTTATGTTTGGGCAAGACAAAGAAAGAAGTATTGAATCCTTCAAGTGAGAACAGTAAGGAGGTATAGAAAAAGAATAATTTGCAAATAGGATGACAGACAGCTAGAAATAGGATTGATTCTATCCTCCTCTTTCTTAATGAGGTTTCTCATGGGTTTCCATGAGTAAACTTTATTAGATTTCTTCTTTTGCCATATAAAATTAATACAATATTAGCAGCTTAAAAGCATCTATTTA
>RJWT010029711.1:0-14834 GCA_004365215.1 Cuniculus paca | reverse complement strand
TTATTGTAAATATTTAACCTTTCATATCTCCGAGTATTTCATTAATAGATTCAAACAACCATGGATTGAAATTATTTGGAAAAATATCACATCTGTCTGGAAGACTTGTAGACTCTTATTTGCCATATTTTTATTCTCTAAACAATAAGTGTAAGAATATTTATATATTAATTATTTTATTCTAAGTATAATAAGTAATGTAAAGATGATTTAAAGTATATAGGAGAATGTGTTTCATTTATAAGCAAAAACTATGTCATTTTATATAAGACATTCATATCTGCATAGTGTCCTGTAATCAGTTCTCTGTGGATACTGAGTGATCACTGTTTTACTAATGTGTTAGCCAATTTGAGGGAAGGAAATATATACTATATTCCCCCTAAATCACAAAACAGCATTTGGTAAAATTTAACAAACACTTCCAACTAAAATATAATATTCATAATTAAATGAAGTTATATAAAAAACCTCATTACAATGTAATTATTGAAGTAAGTCATAAGAATTTTAATAAAGATTAAAGATGAGTACTGTTTTCATCAATATCTTGAATTTCCCTAAGATTCCAGCAAATGTAATAAGATTGTAAAAGGAAAGAAAATTATTGGAAGCAATAAAAACTGGCATTATATTAGGTAATCTAATTGTCTACTTAATTCAAGAGAATCATCTCAGACAATGATATTAATATGAGCACCCAGTCAAGTGATTAGGTATATAATCAACAGACAAAGCCTAATAATTTGCTAAATACAAAAGAAAACAACATGTCCCATGACCTGCCCACACCCAGGAACCATAGGTGAGGCTCCTGGAAACTGGGAAGCTGCACCCAGCAATCTTCCCTCATGCAGGAATCATGTCCAAGGACTGTGGGACTGGAAGTCTACACCCAGTAACTCACAGTCATCCAGGAAACTGCAACAAGGCCTACAGAGACTGGGAAGCTGTGTTCAGGGACCCACCCATACCCAGGAACCTTCTCTGAGGACCACAGGGACTGAGAGTCCATGCCCAGCCACCTTCAGTCATCCAGGAACTCACAGTGAGGCTCACATGGACTGGGAAGCCATGCCCAGTGACTCACCAATACCCAGGAGCCACAAGTAGGCTCTTGGGAACTGGGAAACTCCAACCAGTGATCAACCCACATGCGGGAAACATCTTTAAGGACCATGGGGACCAGAAGTCTGTGCCAAGTGACCTGTGGTCATCCAGGAACCCACAGTGAGGCCTGCATGAACTGGAAAGCTGTGCTCATTTATCTACCCACACCCAGAAATCTTAGCTGAGGCTTCTGGGGACTGGGAAGCTGTACCCAGTGACTTGCAGTCATCTAGGAACCCTCACTGAGGCCAGCAGGGTTTGGTGGATTGTGCACAACAACCCACTCACACAGTGGAAGTTTGCCTGAGACCTACAGGGAGCAGGAGCCCATGCCCAGAAACCCCACATCCATTGGGAAAGCTCAGTGAGACCTGCTAACAGATGGGCTGCCAGCACAGGGAGCAACTAGGTCTTGGCAACTGACTTAATTGGAGGAACGCAAGAAAATGCCAAAACAAAAGAACAAAATGCAGTCTCAAACTTCCAGCCCATCCAGATCTAGTACAGGAGACCTAGACATGGATAAAAATGGAAATCACACACCTGAAATTTCTGAAGTGAAAGCAATGGAAGTAAATAAACAACTCCAGGAAGTTGTAAAGGAAATCAGATCAGAAATAATCTCAGATAAAAATGGAAATGATAAACTTAATGGGAGAATTGGTGAGTATATCCAAAGAAGACATAGATAAAAACATAGATGAGCATAGAAAAATGATGGACCTTGAATGAACAATACATGAAACAATTAGAATATGTGAAACAGATTCAAGGAGATAGCCAGGAAATCAAAATTTCCATTGAAAGCTGACAAAAGCACAAAAATGATATTGAAGACAGACTCTCAGACCTTGAAAACAGGACTATGGCTAGTGATCAGGAAAGGAAAGATGTCTTAAAAATATCAAGGAATCAGGAAATGACAATTCAACATCTGCAAGATGGATGCAAAGAAAAACAATATAAGGTTGATAGGTGTCAACAAAAAAGGAGACAACACAAATGACATAAGAAGACTATTTGGGGATGTAATAGCAGAAAATTTCTCAAACACAGGGAAAGAACCAGACATACAGATAAGTGATGCAGATAGAACCCCAACTAGCCGCAAGCAAAATAAATCTACAACTCAACATATAATAATCAAGATCCCAGAAATTCAGCCTAAGAATAGACTATTAAAAGCCACTAGAGAAAAGAAACAAATAACCTATAAAGGAAAGTCTACCAGAATCACAGTAGACTTCTCAATACAAACCATCAAGTCAACAAGAGCATGGAGCAAAGTCTTTCAGTAACTCAAGTATTGAAAGAAAACAACTTCCAACCCAGGTTGATGTATCCTGCAAAGGTGTCTTTCAAAATCAATGGAAAAATAAGATATTTCCATGATAAAGAACAACTGAAAAAGTTCATGACCACTCAATCAACCCTACAAAGGATACTGAAAGATATTCTAGAAAGAGATAAAAATAACCACAATTTCAAGAACAACAACACAAAGAAACCAACAAGCAGGACAAACAATTAAACAAGAAATTGAGAGATGATAGTAACAATACTCCTGAAACCCTTTAATGAAATAGAAAGGGAACAATTCTCCCTAATTCATTCTGGAAGGCAAATACTACCCTGATACCAAAACCAGAGGAAGACCCAACCAAAACAATAAAATGACATGCCAATCTCTCTAATGAACATACATACAAAAATCCTCAGTAATATACTAGCAAACAGAATGCAGGAAATCATCAAGAAGACTGCACACCACAACTAAATGAAATTCACCCCAGGAATCCAGGGATGCTTCAACATATGGAATTCAATAAATGTAATACTTCACATTAACAAAGTGAAAGGCACAAATCACATGATCATCTCAATAGGTGCATAAATAGCTTTTGATAAAGTCCAATACACATTCATGCTAAAAACCCTAGAGAAAGTCAGAATAGATGGTTTTTACCTCAATTTGATAAAAACCAGCTATGACAAACCAATAGCCAACATCATGATAAATTTTCCAAAACTGAAAACTTTCACTCTTAAATCAGGAACAGGATAAAATTATCCATTATCCCCACTCCTATTCAATGTAATTCTAGAAACATTAGAGCATTTAGACAAGAGTGAGAAATAAAAGGAATAAAGACAGGAAAGGAAGAAATTAAATTATCATTAATCACAAATGACATGATACTCTACATAGAAGACCCCAAAAATTCCACCAACAGGCTTCTAGAACTAATAAGCATATTCAGCAGCATAGCTGGGTAGATATTCAATACTCAAAAGTCAATAGCATTCTTGTATACAAACAAAAATCTCACTGAGAGAAATTAGGGAAGCCACATCCTTCACAATAATATTTAAAAAAATGAAACACTTAGGAATGAATCTAGCAAAGGAAGTGAAAGATTTATACATTGAAAACTATAATACTCTGAAAAAAAAATTGAGGAGACTGTCAAAAAATGGAAAGATATCCCTTGCTCATGGATAGGATGAACTAACATTGAAAATGACCATACTCCCAAAACTGTTGTGCAGATTTAATGCAACCTCAATCACAATACTATTAGTATACCAATTAGAACAAACATTCCTAAAATTTGTATGGAATTGTAAGAGACCTTGAATAGCAAAGGAAATTTTGGGCAAGAAAAAGAAAGGCAGGAGGCTTCATAGTCCCAGACTTGAAATTATAGTACAAAGCTGCTATAATAAAATCAGCAGGGTACTGGCAATAAAACAGACCTAAGGATCAATGAAACAGAACAGAGGATACAGACACAACTATGAACACACTGCCATCTTATCTTTGACAAAAGTGTCAAACATATTCACTGGAAGAAAGCCTCTTTAATAAGTGGTGTTGGAAAAACTGGTTTTCTACATGCCAAAGACTTAAACTAGACCTTTGCCTATGACCATGCACTAAAGTCAAAATGGATCAAAGATCTAATAGTAAGACAGAAACACTAAACTATTGGAAGACAAAGTAAGTAGACATCTCAAGGACATAGGATTAGGGTGAGAGTTCATGAATAATAACCAAACTTCATGGGAAGTACTTCAAAGAATCAATAACTGGGGTGTTATCTTATTAAAAGGTTTTTTATTGAAAGAAATCACCAACAGAGTGAAAAGAAAGCCCACACATTGGGAAAAGATTTTTGCCCACTGTCCCTCAAACAAAGGACTTTTAACTAGAATACATAAAGAATTTTTAAAAAATCAGGTACCCCAAATTTAAAGAACTAATACAAAATGGGCATCTGAGATGAATATACAAGTTTCAGATGAAGAAACAGAAATGTCAAATAAATATATGAAAAAATGTTCAGCATCACTGGTAATTTGAGAAATGCAAGTTAAAACTACACTGAGATATCCTCTCCCTTCAGAAAGATTGGCTGATATAAAAAAATCAACCAATAACAAATGCTGGCGTGACTGTGGAGAAAAAGGAATCCTTCTCCATTATTGTTGGGAGTGTAGACTGGTACAATCCCGGTGAAAATCACTATGGAAATTCATCAAAAAACTAAGATTAGAGATTCCATTAGACCAAGCTACTCCCCTTCTGAGTATTTTCCCAGTAGAATTGAAAACATCATACCATAGGGATATATGCATACCCATGTTTATAGCAGAAAAATTTATAATAGCTAAATCTTGGAAATAACCCAAATGCCCATCAACTTCAGAATGGGTAAAAAGATGTGGTATTTTTATATAATGGATTACTATTCAGCTGTAAAGAATGATAAATTTTAGGCTTTTACAAGTAAATGAATGCTACTAAAACCATACTCATAAGTAAAATAAATCATTGAATGTGTAAACACCATATTGTCTCAGTAGTGTAAATAATTGAAAAAGTAAATAAGATCCAAAAGTTACAATAGATATAGTAAAAGGGAAAGAAACTTCTCAAAAGGAAATTTTAATGTTTTATTAATCTTGCACTCCTATATCTGGTAGCCTAAGCAATTACTTTGAGCATAAGAATATGCAACATAACAACAATTGTTAAATTCCTATCATCTTGTTTAGAAAACCTTTATTGCTATTGGCTTTTTTTTTTGTTGATGATGTCATCATTGTGTTTTTGTTGTTGTTTTTTAATTGTTTCCTTCTTGATTTTTCTGGTTTTTTTAGCCTTTAAAATAAAAATGAAAACAAAACACCCAATAACAGAAATCCTAAAAAAGGAAATATCTTCTTAAAACAATAAATTGTTTTTAAGAAATTCTAAAACCACAAGTTTCAAAATCATTGATAAAAAATGTTGTAAAGCTTCATTTGAAAATATAAAATTACTGAATGCAAGGAAAGATATATATTCGTGAATAGAAATACTTAGCCTGATAAATTTTTTCAGTCTCCTCTGAAATAATTGGGAAAAGATTTTTGCCAACTGTCCCTCAGACAAAGGACTTTTATCTAGAATATATAAAAGTATATATATATATATATATATATATATATATATATATATTCAGTGAGGACCTTGATAGAATTTTTAAAATAGAACTTGACAAAATAATCTTCAATTTTACTGAAAAAAATGTGTGAGAATTGGAAAGTGGTGGTGTCAACTTGAATTAAAAATGCCTAGCAGATTTATTTAATACAGTGCTGAATGTGTCTGGATGATTGACTCACTGAAGCAGGAAGACCCACCATGGATGCAGGTGGCATCAACCAATAGGATAGTAGCCTGAGTATAATAAAAAGGGGAAAAAGAAGGATGCCTCATTTTTGCTTCTTTAGAAGAGCTCATCTACCATATGTGATTGTTAAATGATTGTGTCAACTTGAGTAAGAAACGCCCAACTAAATTGGATCAGTATAGTTCTGGGTATGGCTGAAGGAATTTACTTAAAACAGCTGACCCAACCTGGGTAAGACTGACACAAACCAATAGACTTGTGACCTGAATAGAATAAAAAAAAATTAAAAAGAAAGAAAGGCTTGTTTCTATTTCCTTCTGTTTGCTTTGCAGAGTAGCTCCAGTCTTTGCCTCAATTTAGACTTCATCTTTTGGCTTCCAGTCAGACTCTTCAGCCTCCTGACCAGACCCAACTGTCTCTTGATGCAGGTTTACATGGGACACCATACTGAGCTTCAGGCCTTTGACTAGACCCTTTGAATCTCTGGTGCACAGACAGCCATTTTGCACTTTCTACATCTGACTCCATGGGTGGCCATTGTAAGCCAATCTTGTAAATTCCTACACATTTGTGTAATGCATTAAATCTGTTTCTCTAGTAAGTATGGACCAATAAAGATTTTGGTACTAGGAGTGGCTCTAGAGAAACAGAATTGTAAACAGATAATTCTGTAATGACTTTACTGATACCTGGAGTTGACTCCTTAATTCGATGAGACCTAAAGATGAAATGATCTCTCCATCTGATACTGTGGGGAATACTGAGAGTACTTGGTGTGAACTGTTTAAAGTAATATATAATGTAGAACCATTTGATTAATCTAATTCACCACTTGTAAGATGTAAGGAATTTGATAACTCCATATATAATACTTTTGAATATATTTTTGACAGAGTTGGAAATATGGTCGCTCTTAGGATCTCTGGACAAACTACAAAAGGAAAGCAATAAGCTCAAAACATCCATAGGAAATCTAAAGATTTCTAAATGTGAGGACAATTATTAATGGAAAATAAGGAGCTTTAATGATTTGAATTCTTATCTCCAGACACATATAAAAAATTTAAGTTTCTAAGTGTGTCCTGAATGAGCATCTCTTCTTTAACCACAGAGCTAAAATTTCAGAAACACAAATACAGGCCCTCATAATTCAATTGGCTGAAATACAGTGTAAGTTTAATGCTCAGACTCCAATGATATCAGAAGTAAAGGTGAGGGTACTGATCGGAAAAGAGACATCCCAGGAACTGGGATGGAGATGCTTAGGAGAATCCTAGGAACATGTTGAGCTCCTAGATTCTAATGAGATTATTCTGTCAGAGGAATATATTTTTACACACACAGTTTGGAGAACATCCCCACCCCAACTCCTGTGGTGTTGACTCCTCCTAATATATCTGAGGAAACTAATCCTGTATTGAAAAAGTACGATAATGCTGACACTCCTCAGGACCCACCCTCACCACCCGCTTTTGACTCAAGGTCTATAACAAGGTTCAAATCACAGAAGACTCCTAAAGGTGATGTGTATTGTGTGATTCATAAGGAGGCTTGCTATTCTCCTAAATATCATCTTGAGTTTTCTAACTCTTATATGCGGAAGCCTGATGAGCAAATGTGGGAATGGATTTTACCAGTGTAGGATTATGGTGGCAAAAGCACAGTGACAAATCAGATTGCAGCTTCTGTACAAGATGTGGTTTCCTTCTCGAGCAGAGTAACACATCTCCTGGTACTTGGTATGCAGTGGTTGATTTGTCAAATTTTTTTTTCTCCACGTGTATCCATAAGGACCATCAGAAACAATTTGCTTTCAGCTGGTCAGGCCACCAATATGCCGTCACTGTCCTATCTCATTAACTTTCCAGTTACATTAACTTTCCAGCCCCATGTCACAACTTAGTTTTCTGGGATCTTGATTGCCTTTTTCTCCCACAAGGGTATCACACTGGTCCACTATGATATTACACTGATTGGACCAAGTGACCAGGAGGCAGCAACCACTTTGGATTCATTATTAAATCATGAGCCTGAGAATGGAAAATAAATCCAACTAAAATTTAAGGTCTTTCTACACAGTGAAATTTCTGAGTCCAGTGATGTGGGCCAGGTAGAGATAGCCCTTCTAAGCCAAAAGATAAATTGTTACATCTGGCTCCCCCTACAACCAAAAAAGAGGAATAATGCCTAGTGAGTCTTTTGGAACCAAAACATTCCTCACTTAGGTGTTTTACTGCAGCCCATTTACCAAATGACTCAGAAAGCTGATAGTTTTGAGTGGCGCCTAGAAAGAGAAGGCTCTGCAATAGGTCTGGGTACTGTGCAGGCTGCTCTGTGACTGGGGCCATAAAATCCAGCAATCTCATGGTAATTGAAATGTCAGTGGTAAGTATCGTTGTTTGGAATCCCTGCCACACTCCCATATGTGAATTGCAGTGGAGGCCTTTATAGGATGCTAAGAAGGCCATTAGTGCATTTCTGTTTGTATGCAGGATAATTGTAGCATGCTGGGCATAATTACAAACTTGTCTTTGTATCTGGAGACTATAGTTTAAGGAAATGTGCCTGGTTGTCAAGTTGACAAGGGGTAGGTTGTGATAGTTAACTAGTTGTGTCCACTTGAGTAAGAAACACCCAACTAAACTGGATCAGCACAGTTCTGTATGTGGATGAGGGAATTTGCTTAAAACAGATGACCCAACCTGGGTGTAAGGGACACCAACCAACAGACTTGTCTCCTGAATGGAATAAAAGGGAAATGAAGAAGGAAGTCTCACTGTAGTATCCTGTGCAAGTCCATATCAAGGACTGACTCTGTGGGTGACCACTGTAAAAGTCTTGTAAATTCTTAAATATCTTGATTAAATCTGTTTTTCTAGTAGGCACTGACTGATATACCATTGCTGTTGGACATCCATCTCCAGGCTTCCAGCACAGACCCTTCAACTTTCCAACTCAGACTGTTTGGTTTCCCCATACAGATTTGCAGTGGCCTCTAACATGAGCTCCAGGCCATTAGCTTTTGACTGAGTCCTCCGCTTTCCAGTGTACAAATAGCCCTTTTTCATAGTTCCATACCTAACGTTACAGGCAGTCATTGTAAACCTAGCTTGTTTAAAAAAAAATATATATATATATAAATATATTCCACCAAAAGTGTGTATACACTTCGAGAAAAACTTGTTTAAATACTTTAATATTACATTTATTGAGACGTCATGAGGTTAATACAAGTTACCTTTGGACCATACAGTTACAAGAGGTGCTCAAAGTGGTGGGTATTAGCTTCTAGACATTTATTCACTTCCCTTTTATTCCATTCAGGAGACAAGTCTATTGGTTAGTGTCCCTTACACCCAGGTTGGGTCATCTGTTTTAAGCAAATTCCTTCAGCCACATCCAGAACTGTGCTGATCCTGTTTAGTTGGGTGTTTCTTACTCAAGTGAACACAACCAGTTAGCTATCACAACCTACCCCTGTGATTGCTGCACGTGCATTTTCAATTTCTTCTCTAATGGCCGGCAGTGTATTGGGTTTCTGTGACACACATAATCCTCCAGAGTCCCCTGTGTGAGGGTAAACAACTTGCTGAAACAACCTTACACTATTTTTCTTTTCCTGAAGCATGTATATGTGTTTTGCCTCTCTCTCTCTCCCTCTCTTTCTCTCTCTCCCCTCTAGTGAACTTTAACTCATACAGGAGTTATTGTTTATATTTTGTAAAAACTTTAAGAAGTGATTTGTACTAGTCTCTGTTTAAGTATACTAAAAAATTATGGAAACTAAGTTAAAATGGGATATTGCTACAAGAATAGAAAAACGTATGAATGGAGAAGTAATGAAATATTGGCAAATTTTAACACACAATAGTATAAAAATTCCATGATACAAATGACTTTATGTATAAAATTAAAAGAGAAAAATGGAAATTCATAGGTGCAACATGTTTATAGAGACTGCTGTCCATATAAGATGTATAACTTTTAAAATTAACAAGAACGAAAATTATGGTAGAAGATTCATTTTAGAAATGGCTCCAAATTGTCACTAGTAAGTAGACAGCTGATTATTGAAGCAAAATAGACTTTAAATTGTCACAAATAAGCAAGCAATTATATGTTGAATACAAAATAAGATATTACACCTTATCTATCCAATCATAAAAGGTATGAAGGGTGATAATAACTGATGCTGACAACAGGATGGGGAACAGAAATTTTACTCACACTTGTTCAGTTTTGGATGAGAATTTGACAAAAGTCTGTCAACAAAATATTTATATCTTTTGGTCTGCTACAACTGCTATTGGAGATCTTTTCTACAAAAATATTTGCTTTACATGGTATTCAACGTCAAACATTTTCAATGGCAGCTATAAATAACAGACTTTAAATAATATGTTGTGAACCAAACTATGACATTTATAAAAATAATTTATACACATGGTCGATGTAAACAGATTTTAAAGAGCCTGTGGAAATATGTGTACTTTTCCTAGAGCAAACATGTTGACATAGAAAGCATTTATCCCATCACTTTCTTTTGGGTGCTATTTCCCTTTCTGTGATTTCATTGATAACCTATGAAATGTAAACAGTCATTCAGAAATGAGTAGGATTTGGGGAGGAAGACATAGTCTTTGTACAAATTCTAAAATGTGCTTTGAATGAGGATCTAAGATGAGGGATGAAAGAGGAAATTTTAAAAAGTGCATAAAATTCACTAATTTTTTGAAATGAAAACTTTAGTTTTAGAAAGGGGATTTAAGAATGGGTCACAAATTAGAGCTACATGAAATAGTAGAGAGAAAGAAACTGTCTCAACTTGAAGTTCAGAAAGGAGATGACATTCGAAGCTATGAGTGACACACATCTGAAAGGTTGGGATGAAGTGGGAGAGCTCAGACAGAAGGAACAGCACAAGTTCTTCTGATGTTTCTGGGTAGATCATTATAACTGGGTGTCACGTGGCCCTGCCATAGCACAGAAGATATGAGACTGTGGAAGACAAAGGTGGGAAGCAGAGGTTGATAATCTCTGATGTCTGTGGAGGGTCATTCACATTTCAAAAATTTGCAGCTTAACAGCAGGGAGTCATCTATGAAGATGGCTGTACCTTTTTTTGTTTTTTTGATTTTTTTAGCTTAGAAGGGATTTAGAAGCAGATAGAGCTGCGTTGGTTAAGAGGGAAGAGTAATATCACTTAATAAAGAAAACTCTGCACACTCTTACACACTTCCTGGACATTGATCTCCTCTTAGATAGACCATCTATTTCAGAGTTTTGTCCATTGATTTTATTTCCAAGTGCTTAGCATATGATAAGACTTGTTGTTTTTTAAAACTTTCAAAAAAGCCCACATGTTTCTAACCATGGTTTTAGCCCATGGTTTTTAACCATGAAATTGTACGTACAGTAGACTATTTATAGATTAAATCTGTTTAAAATTATATAGATCATTGAATGCTATTTTTCCCACAAATAAGAAAATAGATGTACTTCTTGACAAAATGATTAATACTGGCAATCAATTTACCTTAGATAGTATATAGGTCTTTAAAATTATGTAAGTAGAAATAGAGCACTTTTTTAAAGGAATTTCAGTTTAAATTAATGACAACAGATGAAGGCATGGATTATATGGATTACTATGATAAAACATAAATTTTTGACAAGGTTTGTTGAACTTCATTGAAATTGAATGAGTTGCCCTAATTGGATTTATTTAGTAAAAAGTACCAAATAAAATAACTAATACTATACTAAATAAATAAATAATTCTAAAAGTAGTATTACTTCTTAGAAAACTGACTATTTGCAATTTCCCTTTTCAGTTTAACCAAGCAGAGTAGAATGAACATATCTGCATTTTTGCTTAACCCTGTAAAAGGAAGAAAAAGATACATTGACTATTAATGAGTAAAGGGAATTAACTCTTATGGTGAGTTGTTTCTATTTTGTAGTACAAGAGAAAATTAGTTAAAATATTTCACTGAAAATCAAAATATTTTATTCAAAAGAAATGGCTTTTTGTTAGACTGGCAGTGGAATAAAGGATGAGAGGTAATATGTGCTAGTGGGTATGAATAAGAACAAAAATTTCTCAGCTAGATTCACTAGGGAAGTTTCATTTCTCACAAGGACCTTTGAAAACTTGAACTTGAAAGAATAACAAGGATTGAAGCTTTTCTTGTTTAAACTATTGATCTTTATTTCCTTACCACACAAAGAAAAATCCAATAATTAATCCCATAGAGGTAATACAAAACAAAATAAGAGATAATGCAGAAAATGATCTTGAATATAAAAATTCCAAAGCCCAGGAGTTATACATCTTTCCACAGACACAAGAAGTAAGGTCTGTACCTCCCACTTCTCTAACAGTGAAACCTCATGGCAATATAAAAAGGAGAAGCTGATAGTCCTGACTTTTTTGGTGAACCAAAGCATATTTTGATTACTTTTTGGCAGTTAATTCTTCCCAAAGAATATTAAATTTTTAGTCTTTAAAATAATGCAATAATACGAATAACAATTAAGCTCATGACAAAGTTGGAAATATTTTAATGAGATTTTTTGCAGATATCTGCTGCTTTATTAATTACTCTACTTGATTTGAAATAGTACTCAATGAACTGCATGTAAGTTCATCCTTTAGAACATATCTGCAGTTTTGATTAACCCTTTCAATCATGATGCATTTTGCTTTTAATACAGTGTGTTGTTTAACTCAATGTTTAGAATTCTTGCAAAGAAGAACAGATATTGAGCCATACATTGATACAAATTTTAAAATATGTATTTATATGTGCTTAAAATTCCAGAAATGTATTCATGTAAAATACACATTTTTTCTAGAGTATTTTATTGATTTATTAGAATTACTAATGCGTATTAATTGTCCAAATTAAACTGTATACTGTGGCTTGACCATGAGCACCTTGCTTTTGCCCTACAAGAGTATTTAAATATCTGTAAGTTTGGTTTCCAATTTTAGTCAAATTTAGTTATCAAGTTCCTCCTGGATTTCAGTGAGTACTCTGAAGCTGCTAAGTCAGTGAAATAATAAAACAGTTCCTTTTCCTCCTGTCTCTATAAATCGTATTACTTCATTTATAGTAAATCCATGTTAATGAATATATTCACATTTTAAGCCACACATGTAATGCAAACTAATATTGTACTAGGAATTAAGAAAATTCTTAAGCCAAGTATGAAAGACATATTATGTAATTCTTCTTTTGTGCCTCTAATTCTTTCTCTAATATTAAAAAAATTCTTTCATACAAGTACAAATAATTTTCTTCACAAGTTAGAAGAGAGTCTCACACTTGGAAAGATGATTTTAAGTGTGAACATTTGTACCTTTCTTTACAACACTTGAAATTTCTCCACTTTTTCGTTCAGTCCTTGTGTCTTGGATCCTTCATTGTAAGTAATTTACTAAAAACTGAGCTATCAGAGTAGATAGCAGTTTTCAGGTCTAGCTGTAATCAAGACAGTGGTATACATACCTGCACAGAGATAGTATAAGCCCACCACTAGCAGCTCAGAAGAAACACAGAAGTGCAGAGGTTGAAAGCCTCTGTCAGAGGAAGCATCATCTCTCTTCACATCAAGAGTGTGTAGAGTGAGTAATGAATTGTCCATCTTATTTGTTCTTAGATAAGGATCACTAATCCACAGTGTGATTCTGTGTCAACGTGCATCCTTTGATGTGAAGTGATGCTCTGTCTGTGTTTTGAAGTTCAGTACAGACAGTTAGGAAACCCAGTCTGTGCAAGTGGCCTCCCAATCACACGTTAAGGACATGTGCAGGCCCTGAGATCAAGGGATGTGCACTCAGGATGATATGAAGGTGTAGAGATAAAGCTCTGGGCCTTAGTAGAGTGAGATTCAGTAGATGCAGTTCACAACCTGAGGTTGGGTATCACCTGTAAATGATATTCCTTTTGGAAAAAAGTTACAAACTGTAGGAGAGTTAAATTTTTAATTTCAAGTAATTAAAACTTCTATATTAAATATGTATTGAATTTGCACTTAAAATTATACCTAAACATATAAAACTATACTCCATCCCTAATAAAGTCCACTATATATAGCAGTCCAGTTTTTTATTTGGTAATTAATTTAATCTCACAGGTGAGCACATACAGACACACAAAGGCTTATATACACAAGCACTATCTCCAGCAACTTTCCAAGGACTCTATTTCACATTATTATAATTAAACGGCAAGTGACAATTAACATGAGTATCACAACATACAGAAAATATGATACATTAATACGATTATTGCTTTGGGAGAATTTATGAATAATATACCAATTTAATTCAGATTGGTTCCTAAATGCTAAATAAGGGGCAAATATTTCCCTTTTCAAATGTGTTTCTTTAATTGACAAAATTATATATTTTTACAGTGCACAACATGCTCTATGATATATGTACACATTGTGGGTTGGCTAAATCAAGTTAATTAACATATGCAGTACCTCACATACTTGTCTCCTTTTTTGTAATGAAAACACTTAAAATATACACTGGGAAATTTTCAATTATATGAACAATCTAAAAAAACACAAAAATCATAGAAGCAGAAAATAAAATGGTAGTTATCAGGGTCTGAAGTTATAGCATTAGATGGGGAGGAATGAGAAAAATGTTGGTCAAAGGCTACAAAACTTCTGTAAGGTAATAGAAATATGTTCAAGAGATCCATTGCACTACATATGACTATAATACACAATGTGTTATATATTTGAAAATTGTTGATAGTAGATATTAGATATTAGGTGTTCTCAAACCTCTCCAAAGTAATAATTCTTTGAACAACTATTTTTCACAAAAGAATGTAACAGTTCTATATTTTCATTTATTTCATCTTTTTTTGTGAAATAAATGAAAATTCTTTAAACTAATATTTCTTTCAAAATTCTATTTATTATCAAGTTACTGTCAAATCCTTTTTCCTGAAAAATTATGGCAAAATTTTAATTAACTAGAAAACACTCTTTTCATTAGAAGACAAATTACATACAAAA
>RJWT010029710.1:0-14838 GCA_004365215.1 Cuniculus paca | reverse complement strand
TCAGAGGTGCAGCCCTGGCCTCTGGGAACTGCCCCTGCACCCCGGGCAACAGTGGCCTGGGGCCTGGTGCTCTGTTGGTTTGCCTCTGATGGTCTGGGACCCCAGCACAGTCACTAGGAACTGAGGAGCTGCAAGGTGCTTTGCAGCCCGAACCACTCCAGCGAGGGGTAGGACGGTGGATGAGCAGTGACATCTCTTCTTGGCCTCTTTCCGAACAACTGAGTGACCTGAAACAGGATACGGATGGGCAGTTACAGCTCTGAACAAAGGGCAGACACTGAGCCCACAATCCATTATACAGATAAGGAAAGCATTTAAAGGGAAGAAAGACACTGTATGTCCATGGTGCCCTAAGGCAAATTAAAGCACCCGAGAAGCACAGGTCCCAACAGGAAAATGTCACGCGGAACCCTCCTTCACCACCTCATTAGGTGGTTTTGAAGGCAGGTTTCAGGACACAAAAAGGAAACAAGTGGTCGATTTCTTCAGCTCCCAGCTCTGGGGGAAATGATGCCTGCCTCGATGATCCCTGCCTCATTCTCTCTAAGCGTGATCGGAGAGGGAGGCCTCGTGCAAAGTGCTTGCATGGGCTGCTGAACTGGGAGGTTTTACTTACAACCTTGACTTTCCTAGTGTTTTCACATCCAGAGATGAAAAATCAAAAGGAAGGGAGATTCACCTTTGGGGCTCATAAGCCGTTACTTCTGGAGAGACCGACACTAAGAAGCAAATATGGTGTGTGGTAATTTAAACAACTGTGATTTAGGCACCAAGGAAAATCCAACAATTCCCACTAGTTTTGTTACTGTGTTCAAGAAGAGGGGAAAAGGTAAACAAGACAAAAGTGACAGCAGCATTGCCTGCCTGCGATGCAAGAGTTAATGTGAGGATAAGAGTATCCAGCAAATCCCGTCATTTGTAAATTCTGAATCCGTAGTTCCCTGACTGGCTTAGCCAAGGAATCTGGAGCGCAGATGGCGCTTTTCATCTCACAGATCTGAGTCTCTGGAAGGAGTGGTGAGGGTTCCGCATCAGAACAATAGCCATCCAAGTGCCAGGAGAGGACAGCGCAGCACATGGAACAGAAAGATTGCGAAGCACCAAATTAGCTCTTCTCTCGCCTGTTTCTTCTTTCTTATAGATGCAGATGGCCGAGTAAAAGGGGCATCTCCCTCTCAGATGCTACCCCTCCCTTCTCATCACAGAACCTTCCACTGAGCCAGTTTTTACACAGAACCCCTCCGCATCTAAAACCAGCTGTTCCACACTTCTTGATGGCTTTCCCAGCGGGATGCTAGACGCCCAGGGCCAGGCAATCCCCAAGAAGCTCTTCACTTCCATTCATTCTGGCATCCACAGTACCTGGCACAAGGTACTATGCCTGACGGTTTATATCTGGTGGACAAAAGATGTCTCTTCTGTCTAGCTCAGTGTGGCGAACCATGTGCCGCAGTAGGGCGTCTGCTATCACTGAAAACTCTAAAAGGCTTGTCACCACTGGTCTAGCTGCTTTTCAGACTGAAGGATAGGAACTATTTTAAACTTTGTGTACTGTAAGAAGATTTGAGTCAACAGGTACCTTTACTGATGACTGACTTGGGTGTCTTTACTTCCTGAACTTCTATCCAGAAGCTTTTAGAAAAGGGGAGATAGCACTAAAATATGTAACACTGCTTACTCCTTAATGATCCAGCCTAATAAACTTGGATGTTTTAAGTTTACATGAGCCATACTAAAGTTGCATATTTTTGAGGGTAAGATTTGGGTTAAATGCTTAAGATTTGGCTGAGAATACTTCTCCATGGTCACTGTACTTTTTAGGAAGATTTAAAATTTTTTTTTAAAGACAGTCTCACTATATAGTTAAGCAACAGATTTTAAAGTAAAAAAAAAAATTATTTAAGCCCCTTTTGTAACAGAGTAAGAAGAGCTCACAGTCTGTTGATCAAAATATCCAGGATTCCTGGTGTTTAAGAATGCATTTTGAAAACAATTTTTTTTTCTGATTTGTTTTTTTGAGATTGTCTCACTTTGTGGTTCGGACTGGCTTTGAACTCACTACGCACGTAGCCCAGGCTGCCCTTGAACTCGCAATGATCCTCCCACCTCAGCTTCCCAAGGGCTGGGATTGTAGGCGTGCCCCACCACTTCGGGCAACAACTTTCTCCTGTATTTTTTAAAGCATTTTTTTAATTGTGGTAAAGCCACAACACAAAATTTCACCTTCAGAATTTTTAAGTGTACAGTTCAGCAGTGTTAAATATATCCATGGACTAGGAGTGTAGTCCAGGGGCAGAGTGCTTCCCCAGCATGCACAAGGCCTTGGGTTTAATCCCCAGTAAAAAAAAAACGTTCACGATTGTGAATCACAGCTCCGGAACTTTTACAGCTGAGAAATCAGAAACTAACCCCATTAAATAACTCCCATTTCTCCTTCCCCTGCCCCCTGCTAATCACCATTCTTATATGTTTCTATCAATCAGGTTAGGCAAAGTATCACATGTAAGTGGAAACACAGAATTTGTCTTTCTGTGACTTATTTCACTTAGCATAACATCAAGGTTCATCCATGCTGTATTGTGTGAAAGGATTTCCTTCCTTGTTAAGGCCGAAAAATAGTCCATTGTCTAGAATAACGTCATCTTTTATTTATACTGTCACCCATTCTTGGCTATTTTGTGAACACTGCTGCTATGAACATGGGTGTGCAAAGATCTCTGAGATCCTGCTTTCAGTTTTGGTTCTTTTGGACATATACCCAGCAGTGACATTGCTGGGCTTTTTTTTTTTTTTTCCCCACCTTTGGTATAAAGGCTTGAATCCAGGGTCTTCATATTGAGTTATAGCTCCAACTCTTTTAAAACATTTTAATTTTTATTTTGAGACAGGGAAGGTCTCACTGAGTCACTCAGGTCGAGCTCAAACTTGCTATCTTTCTGCTGAAGTGTCCCAGAGTGCTAGGATTACAGGTGTGCACTATCACACCCCGCTGCACTGCTGGGTCATATAGAATAAATACTGCATTTTATTATATATTAAGTATATTTTTTAACATTTGGAGACCCTCCACGTTGTTTTCCATTCCCACGAACACAAACAGTGTACAAGGGTTCCAATTTCTCTGTGTTCCAACACGTTACCTATTTTACTGATAGTAGTCATCCTAAGGGTGTGAGGTGACACCTCATGGGTTTGTTTTGCATCCCTATTATGATTAGACATATTCAGCATCTTTTCTGGTGCCTGCTGGCAATGTGTTTACCACCTCCGGGGAAAACAAAATTTTGTTTGAGACAAGGTCTTGCTATGTAATTCAGGCTGGCCTCAAACATGGCTCAAAGCAATCTTCTTGCCTCAGATTCATGAGTCCTGGGATTACAGGCATGCACTACCTGGCCCAGCCAGTTCTCTTTTAATAATGCTTGAGTTCATTGTTAGTTTTCCCTGTTTCTGACTTAACATACCCAAACTAACCATAGTCCTCAGATTCACCTCGGAAGGAGCAAGAGCACAAGGTTGAGAGAAGGCTGCTCATGGTGGAAGCACTTACTACCCATTTCCTGACCAAGTTGGCTGCTTTTTTCACAGTACTGAGTGATGGAAAGCATAAAAGTAGAAACAGAAAACTGACTGATTAGGAAAAATGAAGAAACTGGCTTGAAAAAAAACATGGGAAGTGGTAGAGAAGGTTTAAGAACATTGACATTGGTAATAATGTAGGAGACAGCTATAGTAGACAGAGCTCTAGGATTCTGCACTCAAGGTGTACATAATACACGTACTTCTGGAAGAACCCTCAGAAAATTTCTCCACAAGAAATTTCTCCATGTGAAAAGCTCAAAAATTGAAATTCTAAAAATTATTGTTTTTCTACCTAGGAAATATGATTTTAAAGACTAAGAAAAAGACTTTCTTGCTACTGTCTTTATGTCTAAATTTCTTTTTTTGGGGGGTGGGGGGGTCACTACTATGGATTGAACTTAGGGCCTTCAGACTGAGCTACATCCCCAGCCATTTTTAAAAATTATTTTGAAGCTGGATCTCACTAAGCTGCTAAGTTGCCTAAGCAGGGCTTGAACTTGCAAATCTTTCTGCCTAAGCTTCCCAGGGTGCCGAGATTACAATTCCCATGATACCCAATATATTTTTGTGTCTAAAAATTATGATTTTGAGTTGATTTTCTGCTTCATATGCTTTCTGTGGGTTTGTCTTGCCACGTGAAGCTGTTCGTGGAATGCCCCTTCTTTCTCTATCACTTTAGCCACCAGACTTGATCCTCTGCTGACAGAACTGGAAGGATCAGCTACACAAGTAAGAGTCCATGTGTGAGGGCCCCAGGATAAGCTTGACAAAAGAATCTCCATCAGTGATCCTGAGGCTAAACTTGTTAAGAACCAAGCATTTCCTTAGTGGCACACATTCAAAACCTATTTTGAACAAGTGACACTTAGAGTCATTTATAAATAAAAAATAATAAATTCTCCATGGCCTAAATAAATTGAAAATGCAGCCCATGACACTATTTAACACCACAACACTGCATTCCAATTTCCTGTCGAAAGCAACCGAAGTCATTTGGCCCCTGCAGCACTCCCAGGAAGGAGGAGGCATCTTCACTACACACACATACCTGGGTCCACAGCCAGCCAAGTAACACGGGTCCCTCACAAAACCAAAGCCACCATCTTCCCCCAGGAGCTCACCCTGCAAACACAAGAAAAACACCACATTATTACCAACCAACAAGTGTTTAAATTCACCAAAGTAATGGTGACTGACAGAGAATGAACACTTCAGGGAGCACCGCAGCACTCTCTCATACTTTGCCACTTAGTCCTCAAAAGCTCTATAAAGTACTCTTTAACTCAACTGTACCGATGAGGAGAAAGGCCCAAGGTCTAAAGTGACAGTCAGGGTTTAAACTTCAGTCTGTTTCACCCGGTGCCTTCCTTACCAAGGATGTTTCCCAAGTAAGGGAACTCTGATAATGATTATCTCCAGAATTCAAAGAGCTGCAATATGTGACATATGGTGATGACAATGAATTCAATGGGCCAAGCTTTTGAAACTGCAGCAGGGAAATATGGGAGCGACAGGGCAGTTACTGAATTCTGCAAAATCTCAAACGTGCTGAATTACAGTTAGAAAAGGTAAGAATCAGGTTTATAATCAGGTTGCAGTAAATTATCTCTGGGAAAAAATCTCACCTCCATGTGATACCAGTAACTGGGGACTTTTCAGGAGCAGCTTCTGTTTTTAATAAGGATACATGCTGGTATCCTGAAAGGGTTGACGGTGTAAACTGATAATGTAAAATCTGTTCCATGTGCTCTTATTCAGGATGAAGATGATTAATGTTGTCACTGATGAGAATATATTCAAGTCTCAATTATTTATAATAGGACATTCAGGAAACAAAATTAAATTCAGGTGTGATGTCTAAGATTTACTATTTTATCATTTACTCGGTCCAGAGGGCTAACGGCTTTTCACTCTCTTTCTCCTTTTTGCCTCGAGTTGGCTGTGGAGGTATTAATAAGCAGTGAAAAGAGTCAAAGGTGCTCACGGACAGAGATGAGACAAACAATTGGACATGGTTAATAACCGCACCTGCCCTTTACTGAGTAATTAACTGTGTGCCCCACACTCTGCTAAGCACACTGCAATACCAAATGTCTCTAGAATATTAGACACTTGATAAGTCTTTTACAATTTATTCTTCATAAGAATGTAATTGCAATCCACACAAGTATTTAGCCCACAGTTAAATAAGCTGGGATTTGAGCCAGGACTTAGTCAAAGCCCAAGATCTTTCCATAGAACTTCAAAAGGTTAAATGGAAGCTGAGATAGATGCAATCAGTCTTGAATATTTTTAATAAAGATGAATTCCAACTGTTTTGATTTGCTCAAATATCACTCTAAGGAATGGGAATTCCTATGCTCCAGAAACCTGTTCTTCCCCCCAGTGTTCTTCTGTGATATGGATGTGCTCCTAATGCAGTGAAGTAAATATGTTTTCACATTCTACTAAGCCTTTGTATTTCACATGTGAACGAACCTAACATCTGTGTTCCAATGATCTGACCCCTGGAATGTCAAGCTTAAACTGATATTTATGAGTATGTATAAAATAAAAGAAGCAAAAGCCAGTGACAGGCTATTAAGAAAAAATGTTAAATTTCTCATCAGTCAAAACAACATTTGGACAGAAGGAAAAGGCCTCCTCAGCCTGGCAGAAGCCCGAGGGAGGTACATTTCTACTGGGTTTTCTTGCTTTGATTTGGACATATATTCAGTGCCAACGACTTAATTTTCTATAAACTGGTAAGAAACATACACAGTATTTTAGAGCAACAGAGGATAAAGTAACTAGTGGTTATGGGAGAAATATATTGCTGGTACAACAAGTTATACTAACTTGTTATTCATCTAATTTATTTTTGTCAGTTATTTCAAAACTGATTTAAAAATTCACAAGTTCTTAGCATATTGGAATACAAATCGTTACTACTTTTAGTAAATAGTATTCTTAGTTAAGAATATCTTGCTATCTTTGAGATTGATGAAATTGAAGATAACAATATTCATTTACTTTCAGGTTATTCGTTACAAAAATAATTAAAAGTAAAAATTAAAAGTCCACATTAAAAAAATCTTGCTATTTAAACATAAATAGTAGTGATAAGTGTTGAAACCAATTTATTGGCTGGTATTTTCAGATAAAAGGTGTTTAACTTTTGCTTCTCTCTCTCCCCATCCTTTTTATTCAAGGAGAGAGCAAGGTAGATGATGAACCTTTCAGACCTTTCAAAGACACCAGCAGCTGGCTGCAGGACACACACCGTAGGTTCATCACCACTAGCAAAGGGGCTTAAAAGACTCTGGTGTCAGGCAGTAATGGGTCAAAACACTCCCTTGTAGCCCTAATGAAATCCTGTATTCTCTGTGGGCTTGGCTCCCTTTTCTGTAGCATAAAGATAATAATAGCATCTACTTCATTATATAGGCAAGAGGCTTAACTTTATACTTGAAAATGAGTACGATGATTGGCACATAGTAAAAACTTGATCACTGTCAGATTTTCGTAACTTCACATTTTGTAGAAAGTTGACTTTGTTAATTATGCCTAAGCTCAAACGGGCACTTACACAGAGGTGCCTTTTCAGTAAGCGCCTCCACCAGAATCAAGCCTGCATCCAACACTGTGGTGCCAGGCACTAAGCAAATGCCTCAGCAATTAAATAATGCTTGTCATACCATCTCGAGCTGAATGTGAAGTCCCCAAATAGTGAGAACTGGAGAAGCCTCTAACTCAGCATCTGAAAACAAATCCCACCAGGAGTCTTATTTCTCCAAAGACTTTTTTATAGTCTCTGTTATCTTTTAATCTATGAAAGGAAGAGGCAGAAATTTCTGCCTCTGAAGCAGAATGTTTGGATATTTTTCTGCAGCTTTGCAGGGCCCACCCACTTTAGAAAGCTTTCCAAGGTCTCACAAAAAGCAAGTGGAAACAGACAAGAGTCACATGTGCCCTTGAGTTCCTTCGTGACTACTTGTTCTGCAGTTACATCTTTCAAATGAAGAGAAATTAAAAGACACAGAACTGATGGCTGCAAGTGTCAAAGATCCCACGCTGGCTAAGGAGAAGCCCCATGTGCCAAATATCTGAGCAGGTCTCAGGCATTATTTCAGGCCCAACAATGGTCATTTGTCATCAGAGGAAATGATTTCCACGATGACCTTACACTTGAAGGCGGAAAGTGTGCTCACTAACAGAATTTTGAAAAGAAGCTATATCCTTGTCAATAGCTTATGTGAGTCGAGTGCATGCTTAGTTTGCTTAAATCCTTGGGTTCAAACCTCAGCACCAAACCAAACCAAACCAAACAGAAACATCAAAAGCTTATAAAATCCTGCTATATTAGCAGATAATTGGCAAGAGCCAACAGCATGCTGGGGATGTCACAAACTAAGGCAATGCTAGAAATAGACTCCATCTGTTGGTTTTACTCAGGTATGTAGTCCTTCAAGATCACTCAACCTTTAGGAATTAGGATGAAAAATTATTAAGAAACATTCACAAAAGCTTAATAATAGTACAGTTCTTTGGAATTAAAAAAAATTTAAAACCAGAGTATAAAGAGCCCAGATGCTGCATGAAGTTTAGTTTCATCTGAAATTAGTTTTTTCTTTTTAAAAAATTTTTTAAACACAAATAAGGCAGACGATGCAGAGAATGCAAAAAACGAACTTTGCCACAGGCCATTTCTTTAGTCAGCACTGGTTGCTGGGTGGGAGAAGGATGCTCAAGAATCTTTCAGAATGTATTGGCACAAAGCAGCACAAAAGTATTTTATTTTGAAATATTGCCCTCTTGGTTTCATTTTGCCCAAACTAAATACTATCTTAATATGGTACTCCCTGTATTAAAAGAGTACCTAAATATTGCTCTGTGTTCAGCTACCTCCAAAAAAAGTTTTTCAAGTAATGTACTTAATTGGAATTTGCATGTCTCTTCACTACAACACCTATGTTTTAACACTATTTCCCAACTGATCAGGCTTGTGAAACATTTAGAGGGAAAGGCAAGATAACATTCACAGCTGCCCAACCAATTCCCCAAGACAGAATAATGACATCCAACAGGGGTTGAGTTGGTTTTCTCCTAGGTCTTTCTGCAGGACACCAAGAAAGATTAAAAAGTTTGGGCTGCTATGTAGTAAACTACTGAAGTCTATCAAACTAGCTAAAATTTCCTGTTATATGTAAATTTTAATGGTAGGAAAAAAGAGTAGCACACTGTTTTTCATTTAAGGGAGAAAAATGGCTATTGAAGATTACAGAAGTGCCTCTATCAATTTTTGGTTGGATGGGTTTATCCCAGGGGGAGTGTTTCTGGATAATTCTGAGCAGAAAATAGCCAGGGGATACAGTATTTTCTCCCAGTAGGCTCTGTGTGTGTGTGTGTGTGTGTGTGTGTGTGTGTGTGTTTCGGAAAAACTGAAGCAAACCTCCTGGCTGGTAGCTACAAAATCTTTCCCTCAAGTGGTTTCCTCCTCTAAAAGCCTCAACTCAACATCTACTCACCTTTTATAGCCTGGTTTAAAATCTCACCTACTCCAAAAGAAGTTCTCTTGGCCCTCAGAATAACTCACTTTCCCTCCTGTAGCATATTATTCACCACCATTTCCACAGAACTCACCATAAATTCATATTACTTGCTCAGCTGTGAACTCGAGGAAAGCATGGGCCTTTCCTTCCTATTTCTTTCAACCCTGTAATTCAGCATTTTTAGACAATATATGCTCTACAAATGATTGCAGAATGGTAGACTTCTCTGCATCCGAAAACAGGAGAACCAGAAAAGGGGCAATAGAAGGGCTCTTTCTCCCCTAAGTTAACATACACGTGAACTAACATCTTAGGTGGGAAGGGAACCGTGAGGCCGACTAATGAGCTCCACTGGAAGTGAACAACTAAGAATTACTTGTGGAAAATAATAGACTCCTAGGAATCAGCAGCTCAGGTTTTGGTCCTACCTTTGCTTGAAATTTCCAGAAGAAAGCACTTTATAATTGTTGCATAGTTTAGAACCTTTAAGAAATTCTTTCACGTAAGGTTTTCAAAGTACCATTCTGCTACCTCAGCAAGTAGGAGTCAGACACATAGGTTTGATATGGGCAATGTAGTATACTCTACCACACAGGCCTGCTGTGAGGATGAATTAAATGAAATAATAAATGTAAAGGATAATTAGCCAAGGGATAGGTACATACTTAGGTGAGGGCCAGGAACTCAACACCAATACCTGTCAATAATTCTAGTTATTTTATAGATGCAAAAGGAACACAAATGGTAGAAAGTTAAAATCTCCAAAATACAAAAACACTGTCTCTGTTTATGGCGGGGGGAGGTGGATAATTCCTAACTTTTTCAAAGAGTGTATTCTTGTACTGATGGGTAGATGATTTCCTAAAAAAAGTGTATATATATATATATACACATATACACAACATACACATATGTAGACTAAGAAAAAAATCATCTCATGAAAACAAATGCTAACTTTCTGCATTCAAAGAAAGCCTGAACAAGGGTATGTAGCGGGGAGGCAGGCAGCACCACTAACGCAGAGCCACAGCTACAGCTCCTGCGGCTTGGGGTGGTCCTTCAACTTGATGCACTCCAACATATCTGAATATGTTAACCTATTGAAACAGAAAATTAAAATGATGTATAGAGGAAAACAGTACTTCGATGTACTCGAATCTTCGCCGTGTTAAAATGGAATAATTTGTTACACTGTAATTTTACTTTTGGCCAATAATATGCAACTCAAACAATGTGCACTCCCCCTGCCCCCGCATTAATGCTGCGAGGGCCAAAGCGACCTACCTGGCGCCTCTTATCTACAGTGGGTGAGGACCTGGACCTTGCGTGGACAGGAACCGCCTGGACTTCCGAGCGCTCCAGTAGGTCCTCAGCTGATGCAGACTTGGCTGCTGCGGCTCCCCGGAAGGATGGCCGTCCGACGGTGTGGTCCCCATTTGGGATACTCCTTGGCCCACCACGCGCTGCAGCTGCACTCAGCAGCTCCCCTGGGGTCCGGGGAGCCTGGGGGTCCACTCGCAGGAAGCGCCCGCCGGCGAAGGAGTTGCTGCGATCTCGGGGAGCCCCCACAGGGGGCTCTGCAGCACCGCTGGTAGGGGGCCCCGGGCGCGCGCGAGTCTTGCGCCGCACGTAGTCAGCCAGCGCGCTCTGCTGCAGCCGCTTCAGCTCCGGGCCAGAGGGGCCACGCACAGGGCGTGCCCCAGCCTCGCCCGCGGTGATGCCCACCTCATGCATGCGGCCCGGCTCCGAGTAGGAGCGCGCCTTCTGCTCGGGTGCCAGGCGGCGCCGCGGACCTCGGCGGGCCGCAGGTGCAGGCCTGGCAGGGACGCCCTCGGCCTGGAAGCCCTCGGCCGGGCCCCCCTCAGCCGGGCCCGCGCTGCGCCGCTCCCGGGGGCTGTGTGGGGACGCCCAGGCCCCGACGCTCCGCAGCCCCTCGTGAGCAGACGCCGGCCTCCGGGGCGCAGGCGCACTGGGGCCGAGGTCGCGGCGCCGGAAGGAGGTGGCGCCCAGCACGCGGGACTGAGCGTCCTTGAGGCTGTCCCTGTAGGTGCGGCTGCAGGGCGGCTCAGGTGTGCCGGCGCCCAGCAGCTGCAGGGCACTCTGGCTGCGCGGCAGACGGGCATCCTGCCGCGGTGCTGTGGGCTCGACGGGCCCCCTCCGCCACGGGCCACGAGGCTGCCGCCCCACTGCTTCCCACTCGGGCTCCCTGACAGCGTCATCACCATCACCCCGGGGCTGGGAGAAACGGACGCCAGGCTTGGCCTCGGTCTCCCGGAAGTCACTCCCAGGAGCACCGGAAGTCAGGGCCGCTCCACTGGGCTTGTAGTGATAGCCGAAAGCAGAGCCTCCTGCACTTGGGGGTCTCTGACCCCCGTGCTCTCGCTGCTCAATCATGGAAACCTTCTCCAGCACTGAGCAGCGGGACTGGCCGGTGGGAAAGGCCTGCAGGGCTGAAGTGCTGCCAGAGCTGAGTCTTCTCATGGCCACGCCAGAAGTCCGCTGGTGCGCTGGGCTGGGAGGCTCTTCACACCTGGGGTCTGAGCTGTGCACAGAGGTCGCTGCACTGGCTCGCCTGTCAGGCCGAGTGTAGGAAACTGGCCTGTCCGAGTGGCCCCTGTGGCCACCTTTGCTCTCAGGGCCTTCTACTTTGGGGTTGACTGCACAGGTGGACCTACCACTGGAAGCACCCACCTGGGCTCCCCCCCCTCCTAGCTCCAGACTGCTTTGCCTTCTGAAGCTCTCTGGAATGTTCTGGAGAGATGAAAAGGCTGACCTGGTCCTGCCAAAGTTGCCCTCTTGCTCCAGCTTTTGCCAGAAGTTGGCATTGTGATCTTCCTGGAAGTCACGGTCCCAGGATTCCAAAGGCCTGGAATGTCTCTGGTCATCGCCCACCTGCCAGGCCTGAGCCTGAGAGGATTTGAGGCTGTGAGGATTAGAACACAGTTTGTTGCTGGGAGTGCTCTTCCTCTCATGAGGGCCGTTGCCTTGGGGAGGTGTGAGAGGGTCCTTCAGGGAGGAATCCTCCTCATTTTCAGGCACTGAAGAAAAATGGCCTTTATAGGGGACATACTTGGCTGTGGTTTCTGGTTTCCGCTCCACTGGCGACAGTGAGTCATGTTCTAGGGGCTGGGAGAAGGCAAATCCAGGCCGGCTGGCTCCGTTCTGGTTCCCATTCTCATCGAGGGCAGCTATCCTGCTGCAGGCTTCCTGTGGGGCTGTGTATCCACTCTCCTTGGCCAGTGCGGGATAAAGTGTTCCGTTACTGTTGATAGAAGGCTGGGGCACCTGGGCAAAGTGTGGCTCCAGGGAAGGTACAGGGTAGATGCCAGTGGGCAGCAGAGGTTGGCCAGGCTGGGCCTTCTGGGGATAGTTGTGCTTGGGCTTCACTGGCGGGCTGTTCTCCGGACTCCTCTCCAGTACAGTGTGCAACTGTTCCTCTATAAAGGGAGCCTTCAGGGAGCCTGAAGAGTGTGCTGGAGGCCGGCAGAACCGTTTCTGATCAAGGCTCGACCAGGAGCTGGGCCGCTCACGGTGCCGAAAGGCTGCATAACTGTCACTCCGAGCTGGGGGCAGGGGTGCACCCACTCTGTGAAGCAAGTTGTCTGGGGCTATCTCCAAGGAACTGGGACACTGCTGGCTCCAAGATGAGGATGGTGCTCCCTTGCCCCAAGGGATGTTCTGCCACTCATCATCACCCTGGCCATCTGCTGATATGTGGGACTCCTTACCCTGGAGGGGCACAGCTGAAGAGTTCACCTCATACTCAGCTGAGACTCCCCTCCTGGGATCATAGACCGTCTTGACATAGCGAATATCTGCTTGCTTCATCCCTTCCAGGAGGCTGCCTCGGGCAGTGATGGTGTCCACAGATCCTGAGCGCTCTCGACCAGAGATGCCAGGGGGTGGGTATTCCAGGATGCTAGAACTGGTGGAGAAGGAGCTATATGCCGAGTCTCTCTTGCTGTGGAGGTGGCTGAGCTGGTCAATGCTGCTGGTGGACTTGGCAGGGGAAAGAAGACGGCAAGGTGGGTAGCCCCCACTGGGCTCTAAGCTCTCCATGCTCCCCTGGGAGCTGCACCGGTCAGGACTCCGCCTCAGATAAGCATGGTCATAACTGGAGAAGTCACTTGTCGAGGAGCTGGAAAAAAGCGAGTAGAAGCAGTCAGCACCACTGAGCAGTTACCATTTAGCAGGCCTACACACACAGGACTAGCTTAAAATGTACTCTTACGCAAGATGTTTGGTTTTTGGAAGGGTGGGTAAAAAGGGCCATATATGGGCTTTGCTTAGTTCCTCTAAGGGACTAACTGCCCAGAGCTGTAGTTGATGGGCCTCTAATTAATCATTCAGACTTGCTGCATGAAAAACAGGGCCCAGAGAGGAAATCATGGCCTTTGGGCAGAGACAGCACACTGATGTGATTTGCTGTGCTGGAAATGACATTATGCATATTCCAAGAAATGAGAGAGGTAAGAAAGGAAAAAAGAGAAGTGGAGGAAGAATAATGATAAGACTGAAATTCTTTGTTTTGTTATTTTTGAAATTTTGTGTCTATTGTTTTGTGTCTTTGGGAAGAAAGAAGTTTAGTGAAATAGGCACATGAAGGGATGAGAGAGACTTAGATGCACAAGTATATGTTTTTGGTAAAGATCTTTCCTTTTTAAGGAATTAAAAGCTATACCCCAGCAATCTTCCTATCATCTCAACTGTACGAGAGACAATTTGTGGTGAGAAAGCTAAACAAAAGCTAGGTGACAGAAATGCACAGAGAAATTAGTTTAAAAAAAGCTGAAGGAGGAAGTAAGAAAGGAACTTTAAAAGAAATCATAATCACAGGAGAATCTTGGGTCCTGGGATTCTATCGCCTACAAATGACAATGTACATTTAGAAGGGTAAGACCTACAGTAAGCTTCTCCTGCAGTTTTTAGACTCTGGCTAGGGCAAAGAGGAAAAGACTCTCAATCTTGGGAATCTCAAAAAGTTGCCTCAAAATAAAATTACTTATGATTAGCTAAAAAAACCTCTTAAAACTCAATTAAGAAATTCCCAATTTAAAAAAATAGGCCAAAGACCTTAACAGACGCCCCACCAAAGAAAAGATACAAATGCAACTAAGCATATAAAAAGATACACCCCAGTGTATGTCATTAGGGAATGGCAATATAAAACAATGGGGTACCACTCCACACAGTGTAGAATGGACAGAATCCAGAGCACTGACATCAGATGCTGGTGACGATGCAGAAAAACAGGAAGTCCCTCATTGCTGGTGGGAATGCAAAATGAGAAAGCCACTTTGGAAGACAGTTTGATTGTTTCTTATAAAACTAAACATATTCTTTCTGGGCATGGTGGCACATGCCTGTAATCTCAAGCACTTGCAAGGCTGAGGCAGGGGTTATCTCTGTGAATTTGAGCTGAGTTACATAATGAGTTCAAGCTGGCCTGAACTACATAGCAAGACCTTCTCTCAACCCAAACCAAGGCCGGACAGGGTGGCACATGCCTGTAATCCCAGCACTTGGGAGGCTGAGACAGGAGGATCGTTTCGTTGTGAGTTTGAGACCAGTGTGGGCTACAAATTGAGCTCAATGCCAGCCTGAAAGGCATAGTGAGTCCCTGTCTGAAAAAGACAAGGGCTGGGGATCTAGCTCAGTGGCCTAAGTGCCTGCCTGGCAAGTGCAAGGTCATGAGTTCAATCCCTGGTGCCGCAAAACAAACAAA